>PVJO010028763.1:0-17652 GCA_004026905.1 Hystrix cristata
CTAAATCTCAGGCTGAGGCAGCCCAACACACTTATCATTGGCCTCTGGGCTTCAGACAGGATTCAAATAAATTCAAATGAACTGCTTTTGGTAACCTATTCTTAGTTTTCTAAAGAAAGAAAGCACACCCAGCAGATGCCCCCCACCCCAATCATTCTCTGAATCTGTATTTTGGTAACAGAAATAAACCATGAATGGAATCACAGCTGACATGGGGGATTTGAACTCAGGTCACCTCATTGCCTAAAGCCATCTGTGCCCAATAACAGATACTACTTTAGCTTTATGAAGGTATGGAATTTGGCAGAAGTCCCTCACCATTATTTCAACAGAATATCAAACACAGAATGTTGCTTCAAGATGATTACTGTCATTTACCAAATAATTATGGCCAAAAATATAATTATTGCTTTTTTTTTTTTTTAATGGTGCCACAGATCAAACTCAGGGCCTCATGCTCGCTAGGCAAGCACTCTAACCACTGAGCTAAATCCCCAGCCCCCATGTATTTTTTTAATTATAGCTTTTTCCCTGTTTTAAACTTGAATTTTTCAGTACTATTTCATGGTACCACAGATACAACCTCGAATGCCTGTACCCTGGATGAAAGTTTCATTATCAATCTGGGAATTATTTGCCTATCATATGTGAATTTAAAGTAATTTGCTTGCGGCTGGGATTTAGCTCCGTGGTTAGACTGCTTGCCTAGCAAGCCCAAGGCCCTGAGTTCGATCCTTTGCCAAAAATAAAAAGTAATTTGCTTGGATGGATCTTTCACTTACTTTTCTGAAATATTTTTCCTTTTCTCAGATCCAAAATCCATGACAGGATTTTTAGGTAAACCCTGTCTGTCTCAGGGATGATACGGGTTGCATGGGTTCCTTCACCATTTCACATTTATTTTCATTAATCAAATTGATAGTGTTGCCCATTTAGTCTGAATGAAACTGCTGAAGCGCTCTCACTTTATTTACTTACAGTTACTATAAGTTTCCTAGAGATTAATTGCCCAGTCATTTAATTAAAAAACTTTTCTGGTCAAATGTGAATTATGTCTATGAATTCTAAAAGCTTCTATTTTACTATTTTTTATTTAAAAATAAATAATGAGTAGAATTAAATATTCTAGAAAGCTATTCACATTGCACCTTGGATATGTTTTGTATTGGCCCTAGTAACCCAATTGTACGTTCTTCCATTTGTATCATTAGTGCCACCAGTAAAATCCAGAGCAACAACCAACGACATACAGTGTAATTTTGATTATTCTAGCAGCTTGGTGCTATTCATAAGAAATTTGATTTTGATTATATTTTTCAAATCAGCCATAGAGACATTTAGATCTTCTCAGATGACAACAAAAATATTGAATAAATTTATCTTACAGATGTGACTTATGCAATATTATAAAATTAATATGATTATCTCTGACATTCTTCCCATATCAAGCCTGTTTTAGAAGTTGTTAAAAATAGTTTTGATCTCAAGATGAACATTTTATGAAAATTCATTGGCAGGTTACCCCCAACAATCCTTCCTCGGTTTTTTCAAAACTCTTTTTTTTGTTTGTTATTCATTCCTCTTTGTTTTAACCTCACCACTGTTCTGACTCCATCTGAAATGTTACCTTGACCAGTCACTAAGATTCCACATTGTGTTTCCTCATGGACTTTGCTTGTAAAATGTTCCAGGTGAACCCTTCATTATGCTGATTATGGTGTAGTATAAATCTTATTAAATACAAAGCGTATCAATTATTTCTTGAGAATTTACCATGGAAATGGAATTGTCCTTATTAACAGAATGTTGGAAATAGAATCTGGATCCTGTGACTTCTGGTTTTTGAAATTTGTAAATAATGAGAAAAATATTATATAGTACACATTCACCTTGTGACAATCAAAGATTACATATGCTCTTAATAAAATTAAACTCACATTAACAAATTATAAAAGTTAAAATGCTTAGAGTTTATAAATTTAAAAATAATATAAAACCACTAGTTATAAAAATTCTCAATTTGTCCCTGAGAGGCTTCAGGCAAACTATAGTAACATTTTCCTTTATTCATTTCGAAAGAAGGAAATTGTTTGCCCTTCTAATATAACTGGATGAGTAGCAAAGTGTCTTTTTCATCATGCTGCAAGGTTTACAATAAAACCGACCCTTCATGCTCTATAAAGTAAAATTGGTACATTCATTCTGTGTAAAGAATTTGGCACTCAGAATTTTCAATTACTTAATTGTAAAAGAGGAAGGAAAAGGCAATTACAGAATCACTATTTCACTTCAGCTGTTGAAATCATGAAACTTTTTTCCAAAGGAACCATGATCTTTAGAAGCTCCACCAGCTAATCAAGGCATAAGAAAAGAAAAACATGCAAATTGCTGATAGTGTAGAATTGTGTATCCAACAGAGTACACGTACCTTTCAAACATATATGTAATTTAAAAATTAGCAGCCTAAAAATACTTTCTACTCCCAAATAACTGAAATTTCCTGATAATATTTTAAAACATTTCTAAATGCACCGTGTGCTTGAAGGAAAACATTAAAAGGCAAAAATGTGAATTGAAAAATGTACTTTTTATAGTGAGAAAGCCTGGAATCTAGCATTCACTTCAAGAGCATCTGCCAAAATGCAGCAATTCTGGGCCTCCTATCTGACAGCATACGAGGCACAGAGGAAGGTCTGAGGGCCCAGAGCTCATCTAAGTCCTGCCTGCGAGCAACCTGTGGAGACAGGGTCCCCGCTGGATCTCAATCTGATTGCAGGGACGGCATGGAAAGCACACACTGATAGAGACATAGCAACTGCTGAGGCCACCATCAAGCTAACTGGTCAGTACTTGTGCTGTATCATTTGTTAAGTACTTTCATTCACATTCATTTTTTTACCGCAGAGGAGAACACTAAAAAATCCACAATAACAAAATCCACAGTAGCAAAGAAAAAAATGTTACTTTCTTAATACTAAGGCTGCATAAAGAAGGAAAAGCAAATTAATAATCCATGAATAGCAATAATTCCCACTAAATGTCACTAAGTTATTAGAATTTTAAAAGCATATTCTTTCTAGAGAAAAATATTTTCAAATGAGTATTACAGATAGAGTTCTAAAGAACATTCATTCACAATTGAAAGCAAACAAACAGAAAATGGAACAAGACCGACCACGAAAAAGACAAGAAACAACAGAGAGTATAGAATATATATATATATATATATATATATGTACGTTTGTGCTTGTATGATTAATGGATTTAAATTATAAATAGACATAGTTTGTGTGGATTGAACATATAAAGAAGTAATGAAAGACTTAACCAAAACCAAGATTATTTAGCAAAGAGCCAAGATAACTTGTAGTCATTATAAAGTAAAATAATTCAAAGCAATAATTAAATAGGCAGCATGAAAAGCAGATTTTCCATAGCTGAAGAATTAGTTAATCAAAAGTTAGAGCTAAAGAAAATAATCAGACTATATGTCAGAGAAATAGGAATAGAAAAATTGATAGAAGGCAGGTAGAAACATTCCAAGACACAGAGCGTACTACATTTATAGAACCAAAATAAAAACAAAATGAGGATGAAACATATGTTGAGATAATTTTGACGGATTATATCTAAATAATGAAAGATAGAAATCTTCAAATTGAAGAAGCTTCAATAAATACAGACCAGGATATGTCAAAGTGAAACTGAAAACACACATATACACACCACGAAAAATGCCTAAATGTATTCCAAGAAATAATGTTACCTACAAAGGGAGACAGGTTTATCCTGAGTAAGAAAAGCAAAATCCTGAAACCATTAAATAATAATTTTATAGACCTAAAAGACAAAAAGACCCTAGAATCATTTATCTAGAAACAAAGGAGTGGTAAACATGACAAAAAATAGAAAATGAGGTAATTTTATAGAGGTAAAAATGGAATTTCTATATATTATGCTATAATTAAACAAAGTTTTACTGAAAGTAATTTAGAAACTTGCAAGGTAAAAGAGGAAGTGGTCATGTTTAAATATGCTAGTTTTGTTTCTAAGAAGTGGATATTAATATCTCACTTAAAAACTGAGTGAAGGAACTAGATAACAATCACCAAATTCTAACAGTAGATAAGGTATTCTAAAATTTATGAATCATTTGGATAGCAAAACTATTAAATTTAGACCTCTTTTAATATGTGCAGATAAAATGCTAAGGGAAATCTCTATCAATAGAGACAACTCAAAGAGTATAACACAATTCTATTCAATTGCAAATACATGACAAATAAACTAGACATTGGTGAAAAAATATCAATAATTCCAATAAGTGTAAATCACCTGAACTTTCCAATTAAAAGGCAAAGACAATAAAATAGATAAAAGCCAAAATCAGGAAAATACAAAACTACACAAGAGTCTCTTCTAAATCATAAAAACACAAAGCATTGAAAGGGAATGGTAAAAAACAGAAAAAAAAAATAATACAAAGAAAGTTGATTTGCTGTTTAGTACCAGATAAATACATTATTTAAAGCAAAAAAGCATTACTAGAATACAGAAGATCACTTCCATATGATTAAAGGGTCAGTTTCGTAGGAGAATTATAACAATCCAAATCTTTAATGTACTGAGGCTTAACACATGTTAACTGGAAATCGGGATAACTTTAAGGAAAAATTGGACAAATGTGCTCATCTTAGTTAAAGATTTTCTAACTACAACATAATTGATAGACATGGCAGAAAAGTAACCAATAAGCCTATATGATGTTTGAACATCAATACAAAGCAGGATTTATTTAACAAATATAAAATTCTGAGCTTATTTGTTACAAAGTACATATAATTTTCTTGTTCATATGCATAAAAATAGACCATAAATTGAGACAAATAAGTTTCCAAAGACTGGCTGGGGATTTAGCTCAGTAGTTAGAGTGCTTGCCTAGCAAGCACAAGGCCCTGAGTTCGATCCCCAGCACCAAAAAAAAAAAAAAAAAAGTTTCCAAAGACTGAGCCATGTGTCATAGTCTTTGTCCTTTAACCAATTAAATTAGAACATAATAGGATTAAACATGACAAGAAAAAAGTTTAAGTATCTCAGGCTTCAAAAAATAAACCAAGACAAAAGTAAAACTTTCAAGACAATGTTAATGAAAGTAAATATCAGAATTGTAGGATACACCAAATTTTACTTACTATAAAACATACCACCCTAAATGCTTGTATTAGAAAAACATAAATCTTGAAAATTATAAATCTAACTTTTCAAATTCAAAACTTAAAAAATACAATAGCAGAGATCAATAAAAAATGAAAATAACATAAAATTAAAAATTAAACTTGCTAAAAGTTGATTATCTAAAATCACTAATAACTTTAAAAACACTCCGTTGACAAAATTATTTAAAACAAAAGAAGAAGACGTAAAAACCAGCAATATTATCCAGCGAGGTAGTGCTTGCCTATAATCCCAGCACTCTGGGAAACTGAGTCAGGAGGATCATAAATTCAAGCACAACCTGGGTAGCTTAGAAAGACCCTGCCTTAAAATTTACAAGTATGAAGGCGGGCTGGGGATGTATCTCAGCTGAAGGTCCTCACTTCAACCTCCGGAACCAAAAAAAAAAAAAAAAAAAAAAAAAAAAAAAAAAAAAAAAAAAAAAAAAAAAAAAAAAAAAAAAAAAAAAAAAAAAAAAAAAAAAAAAAGGTAAAAAATGGATGCAAAATATGAACTATGACTTTTAGATTGCAAAATGTTCATCACAACAACTAAAAAATTCATAGAGAATACAAGTTTTATACATGGAAAAAGCAACATATTTATGAACATGAGCAATAGTTTATCTTTAGTGAAATATATTTCTACCAAGAAAAACATAAACCTAGATGGTTTTCCAGGTGAGACATAGCAATAGTCAAGACATAAATAATTCCAACCTTCTACTAATTCATCTATAAGAAGTAAAATTGGGAAATATCTACAAAACGCTATAATTTATAAAGTCATCATCTGGTTACATAAGAAAGAAGAAAATCAGAAGAGGGAAAATAAAACCTAAATCATGAATATATATATTTATGTATGAACATAGACAAATGATGGTGTAATTCATTTCATTTTCATTATAAATATCTGTTTTACCACATTAGAAAATAATATTGGATTATAGTGTAGTCTTAAAGCAAAAAATTTAAATTTCCTTTTTCTATACAAGGCATTTTTGTCATCTGTCTATTTTGCCTAAGATTTGTTTTTAAATGTCATTTAAAAATTCATAAATAAATGCAGGCTGTAATGGATTAAGGTACATATTGACCTATCAGAAATGTAAAGCATAAAATCAGAAATTTTTTAAAAATTCATGATGAATCACTGAAGCAGATAATATATCTGACTAGAATCACAAGAGTTACTTGTAGCAATGGGAGGTAAGAGTTCTTGAGCTTATTGCATATATTGATTTCAACTAAAGAAGTATTTGATATAAAATTCCCTGATGAACATTGGAAATTTAGCTCCATAATTCTTGTACTTTTAGGAAATCATAATGTATTAACAATGTGTATTTTATTTTTTAAAATATATCTTTCATTTTATTCATTGTTTTACATTAGCTTATATAGTCTCTACATGTTGAGATAAAGTAGATTCATCAAATTTTATAGCATATCTAAAATTGGAAATAATTTTAGATAGCATAAAATTGCAAATTAGAAGATACGGGTCCAAAAATAAACATATTGCCAAGTGATTATGTATTATTTGAATATGCAAAAATACCTGTATATATTGTCAGGATTATAAATAAAAAAAATCAAGAAGCAAGCTGTTAAATTACTGAAAATAAATACATTTTGGCATTTATCCTGAAACTTAATTCACTTCAAACTTTTGTCCACAGTAAATAGGAATTTTTAGTATATTCATTGAAAAATGGCAATACAGGAGCAACTGTTGTTTTTTTTCCTAATTTCAAATGACTAAATAAAATTTTACTTTATTAATGTTATTACATAAGGGTGATTAAAAGTAGACACAAGGTGTAAAAATTCAACAAGTTTCTAAGAATTATTTAAAATTACTTTTTGTTTCTTCAATTTGCTACATACAGTTACTATCAGCTGTAAACGTTAACATTTATCTGACTTTTACCATGCTGCAAACTAATTTCCTTTTGTTATATCAACTTTATTAGAAAAATGAACTGAAACAGGAATGGCAAACCAGGATGTTTCACTGCAACTGTGCCCAGCTGTGCTGAGAGCAGACTTACTAATTCATTATCATATTCTTTCCCACTGAGCCCAACACTGCTTTCCCACCTCTTAGTCGGTGTCTCCTTTCTGTCCAAAGCGGACTACAGCAAACAAGCTGTTCCACAGAGCCATCAAGAGCCAAAGCCACACCTCATACTAGCGGTGCATCAAACAGCTCTCAGGGCTTTCCAGGAGTCCAGATGATTTCTGTGTCAACCTGGCATGCTCTTTCCAATTTCACATCAGATCCCAGTGAACACTAAAGACCAGGCATGATGGTGGGGATTTTAGGTAGGCTAGCCTTGTTAGAACAACACCAGCTGAAACTTCCTAGCTAAGCTACGTTCCACCAGTTTATCCTGTAAAGATAGGCAGGTAAGTAAAAATTAAAAACTGGTTAGAAATCCTGATACCTACCTTGCTGTCGACATTTTCTTCAAAACATGGCCATTACTGACCCACATCAGCATATGCATCTCTAAATTTTTGTGGGTCATAGGCTATACCACACACACACACACACACACACACACACACACACACACACACAGGCACACACACACTCCCCAAAAAAATTTAATCAGAGAATAAGAAAAGGAGACAATGTTTTGTCATAAAAAGATAAATCAAATAAAGCTAATCAAGCAATACATCACAATGGCTTCATAAAAGGAATGATATTATAAAAATGACATCATCTCAGGATACTGGACAACTTGCAGATTAACATTATCCTATATGAATATTCATTTTGCTGGTGAAATTCCATCACTGGTCCACAGATACATTTGACATGAAAACAGGGGAACTCCTAGTTCAGGATAATACCAACGTTATTTAACCAAGGGAAGCCACTTTTGAGATATTCATTCAGAAATCAAAGAAAACCGATACATCAAAATTCATAAGATTTACAGTTAGAACAAATCTCTTATCCGTAAAATTACAAAGAAGAAAAAAGAAATCAATGCCAGTTTTGCTATCCAGTTGACCAAGGATAACTAAAATTGCAGAAGGCAAAACTGCAGAGGGGGTATATGTGTGTGTAGGATGCGTATGCCTGTGTGTGTGTGTGTGTGTGTGTGTGTGTGCGCGCGCGCACTTTTTGTGGTCAGTGACACCATAAATGAAATCAGAAGAAAAACTATAGAATGAGAGGAAAGTTTAAAACACATATAAAGCAAAAAAGAAATAAACAAACATTAATATGTAAGGGACTCCTACAAATTAATGAGAAAAAGATAATCTTGTAGGAAAAAATGAATACATAATTTGCAGAGAACAAAGCAAATATCTGAGAAATATACAAATTTATGCACAAACCATCTAGTATTCAGTAAAGTGCTAATTGAAGTGACAAGTACCAATTTTGCCCATCAGAGAGGCCGGAAGTAAAATTCACCATGGTCACAGATGCTGGAAAAAAGCATTCTTACATGTTGTTTGTGAAAGTGTGATGAACTATAGTCATTTTAGAAAATAATCAAATATGGAAATGCAAATTTTAGCATTTTTGGGAAACTACCTCAGATATGAAAGTATTAGCATAAATGCATCTAGATTCAAGAATATTTATTGCAGCATTCTAAACAGAGGCAAAAAAAGAAAACAGAATATTTATCAAGAGGAAATTAAGCATCTTAATTGTGCAACCATACTATGAAATATTACAGGAGTATTTTAGAAGAGTGTTTAAGATATTTTTGAATAATTAACAGAAAAATAAATGTAAGAGGCAGAGTAGCATGTTGTTTGTGCTTTTGCAAGAGTTACTTAAACACCAACATAATATTTTTTAAAATGTAGTGTATAGAGAAAAGATTTTATATATTTAGCAAGGATACGCGTATAAATGTGTCTGTGTTCTTTGGTAATAACCACATAAATTAATAGCAGCATAAAGAAGAAAAGTTTAAAATTTAAAATGTGTCTGACAAGATCTTAAATATTATGTTGTAACTTATAATATACCATGTATTTATTACAGTTTTGCTGATCATCTCAGAAGAATTGCTCAAGACCCTTGCAGTGCAGTCCACCGCAGCAGCAGGACTCCTGGCCACAGACATACATACAGAAAGGCTGCTTCCCTAGAAGATTCTTACACTGGTGATCGCTGTTTGGGTTTAAGGTTTGATGCTAGACTTGAATATTTATGAAATTGCTGAGTCTGCATACAGACAAGGATTCTTCCTTCATGGGAGAGTTTCTATTCAACCAAGAAAGACATTTGAAATCAGAATACTAATATAATCATTTAGTATGTAATTTTTATCAGAGTAAAATAAAAACATTAATGTTTTTACCCTGAAAAATGACAGAGCCAGGCACAGAGGCACACATCTGCCATCCCAGCACACCTGTAAAGGGTCCCTGTATTTGATCCCCAGTAAGGCAAAAAAAAAAAGACAAATAAATAAAAATGAAATAAAAGTAACTATTATTTTAATGGTTTGGAGAAATCAGATTACTAGAATAGTTTCTAGTTAGCAGTAGTTAGCAATTAATTAATTAATTACTATTATTTTTATAGTTTGGAGAAATTGAAATCTGTATGTCTCCCATAGGATGACATTAATATTAACGGGAAATAAAACCATGATCAAAAGGCTACCTGACAAATTTAAATCTGTTATTTAAATTATTTCATACTAAATATATCTGGGTCTTTGCAAAGTCGCCCTCCCATATTTTCATGGCTTACAGACTCTTCTGCATGATTCTGTCCACCCTTGGTTATGTCAGTGCATTCAATCAAGTCACAGCCCCTGGTTCCCACGGTCAGAATTCTTTTGCCTGGTTTTAGGTGATTTCCTGTCTCCACAGTGACTGGTTAGGCATTTCACTTACACTTTTACTTTTAAATAAAAAGTCATCTCATATTGCTCATTTTCAGGTTCATAGAGGCACTGTATTGCATTTCACCAAATACTGACAGTAGACTATATTGCTACTCTGCAAGAGTATTTTTAACATATGCGCTCGTAATCTTAGATTGATTGCTGAATCATGCCAGTCTTATTCAGACATGTTCAGCACTTATGCCTTCTAACTCCAAAAAATAAAACATTATTTACAATGAATTGTCCAAATGCAGTCATATTTCACCAGTATTCACGGAATATACAAAAAATGATTCACATTACATTCAAAATACTTGTACCGCTCCCTTGGCTCCCCAAATCTGGACTATTTAAGTGTCAGCAAAGGATCCATTTCCTCTGAATGAGGATACAAACAGCATCCTAAAAATGTGGCTATGTACTATGATGAAATAAAAATCAATTATTATTTTAGTATTCCACTTAGCCCTCCCCTTAGACTCCCACTCGCCACTAGAATAGTAGAGGAAGTTCATGCATTTCGCTGTTAGAATGAAAATTTAAGACTGGCTCAGCTATTCTCTTCCTTCTCATTCCAGTCACAGAGACGAGGCGGGTGGGGCCTGAAGGCTGAACACAGATGAACCTTCCACCTCTAGCTACGTTTTAGCGAATAGTGTTGTATGTCTGGCACTTCTCTTAAATACATTGTAATCCTAATTTTAGAATCCACTTGATAATTCAGAATTAACTGAACAAGTGCTACTATTTTACAACAAACTATGTTAGTGTAACAATGCCTTAAAATAAAAAAGTATATTATTGCACAGACTAATGATGTCACATAGCAGGTAACCATAAGTGGTAGGCAAGACACAAATGTCCTTTCCATCCAAAATATTTAACAGGGCAGAAATGATAATCGCATTATAACACAATGTAGTCTTTCACTGTTGGACTGTGATTTTCATAACAGTCGTCAGAACATCAGTTATTCATGTATTTGGAAAATGTTTAATCTATGTTATGGAAAATAAACTTTGGGTAGAGAGAATAACAAAAATGTAAATAAAATTTTACAGAACTTGACTTACTGGTAACATAATAGACCAATAAATTATATAGGATGCTGAGAAGTAATGTTCAATGATATGAATATATGAAATATATACATATACATGTATATACTTCAGTGTATCCCTATTATGGCATTTTAGATATGAAAATCAAGGTACATGAGCTGTATTGCTGAAGGTTCCTTAGGCAGCTTGCAATACCTGCTATCCTAAGTATGAGCCATAACCATCAGTCTTTGGAACCAATAACACACATTTCCATCCTATGAAAACATGTATGGGGTCACCTAATCTAAGTAGAATAGGAACAAAGAAAATCCCATGAAAATAATTCAGTTACAATGGGAGTTGACATCTAAAGGTCATATCAAGAGTCAGAGAAATTATATTGAAAAGCTGAAAGCTGAATTCATGGAAAAGCCCACATTGTAAACAACACACACTATCAGTCAAGAAAAGAATACAAAAATCAAATATGTATGATTATCATTATTATCATTATTTTCCCATTTCCTCCATAAGCTTGGTAACAAAGTAATCATGCCTAATTAATCCTCTCCCATCTTGCATGAGACTCATAGTAAGTATTCCATTATAACATATATAGTTGCGTGTTCTTTATGCTTTAAAAGCTGTGTACTTGGCAGTTACTTCGGTAATATCACAAGAGTTGGTGGGGAGAATGGCAATTCAATTTTGGTTCAAGACTACTGTGATGGTTACGATTAGATGTCAGCTTGACTGGGTTAAGCAATAATGCCTACAGAGCAGGTACAAGGGTGGTTCTGGATATGTCTATGGGAGGGTACTTTAGCCATTTTCTCATTGCTCCAACAAAATACCCAACACCCACAAATTAAAGGAGGAGACCTTTATTTGGGCCACAGTTTGCAGAGGTTTCAATTCATTCTGCAGTCAAGTGGCTTCAACCCAAGACAGAACAGCAGGGGGCGGGGGGGGAGTGGCAGAAGAGAGCTGATCACAACATGCCATCCAGGCAACCGAGGGAGGGGGAGGGTCAAAGGAGGATGTGGGAAGAGAGACAAACCCTTCCAGGCCGCACCTTCAGACACTTGCCTCTTCAGACCAGCTACCACCTCATAGTTGCAAGTCAGCTATTAATCCCCATAATCCAATCACCTTCCCAAATCCACACCTATAACATCACGGGGCTCTTGGGGGACATCTAGATGTAAGTCATAACAGAATGTTTTCCATAGAAGAATGGCAAATGAATCAGTGCACTGAGTGGGCAAGATGTCTCATCAATATTGGTGAGTGCCATTCAATTATCTTGGGGCCAGAAGAGAACAAAAAAGAAAGAAAAGGAACCCCCCCTTCTCTCTTCTCTCTGTGCTCTTCCACCCTTCTTCCTCCTTCCTTCTCTGCTCCTGCTGGAGCTGGAGCACTCCCCTTACCCAGTTTGAGACATAAAATCTCCATTCTGTTTGCACTCTGGACACCAGAAGCTGTATCAATGTATCCCAGATTCTCAAGCCTTTGGACTCAGACGAAGATATCATTGGTTTCCATGCTAATGAGGCTTTCACACTTCTCCTGAGCCATGCTGTTGGCCTCCCTCGTTCTCCAGCTTGCAGATGGCTGAAGATGGACATTCTCAGTCTCCACATCATTTGAGGAAGTTCCCCAAGGAAATTCCATTTCCTAGATCTGCTATCTACCCCTCCATCCTTCTATCTCCTATTAGTTCTATGTCTCTGGAAAACCTGACTAATACAACTATATTTAGATTGATTTATACCAAAAGCAAGTCAAACAAGGGATACTGCTCTCAGTAACATAATGAGAAGTTACAGACCCCTGAAGCCTCCCTAGTTCCTGAGTGGTCAATCTAGTTTAGCACCAGTGTACACTCTTAAATCAGAAAAAAGAAACCTGCTCAGTGAGGCTCATTATCTCATATGCTTCTAGTCTGGGATTGCAGCCATGTGGACTGCATGTGGCCAGGCACAGCAGGCATTATCCTGCACACTGCTGGGCTCCTAGTACATTCCCCTGTGTTGTTAGACTCTCCATGTCAGTTACATCAAGGACTGAACCACTTATTTTTGTACTGTGTCAACCATCTGGGACAATGCGTGGTCTCATATTTAGTCAGCATTCACATATGTTATTCAACAACAGGATTGGCACTGCTCCATACTCAAATCTGAGGATTCATTATAGATTTGAATGTCGGACTCTCTCATTATTATGGCTTTAGGAACATAAAATGAACTTTGAGAAAACAAAGCCAAAACTATCTGTATCCCCTCAGGAGGATTCAGGCTCCCTTCTTGAAAAACGCAGTAACCCAGCTCCATCAATATAGTTTAATTCAACTTTGAGTAGAAATAGTCCCATCCATCATGCCAGTGACAGTGTGAATGTTCAGGGAAAGGACAAGCTGATCTCACCACAAGAAAAAGAGATGGCAGAAGGGACAAAGCAAAATATCCTGGAAGTAGTTCAAGTTCCTTAATGGACCATTAGCAAACACACAGGGAAGTAAGCTCCAGCTTTGGGTGGATGGCACCGTTTTGATTAGTGGCTGAAAAACACTGAGATCGATCCAGGCACTACAGTGCACCACAGCAAATTGATTGAACCTTTCTGTTGTTGTCCCTTAGAACTATTTCTTTGCCCTGCTGTGGATAACCGCCACAGGATTTAAAAGTCCTTAGGTATCCAATTCTTTGAAAAAGATGCTTTTCTACTGGAAAAATGGTGTGATGGTAGGGCATGGGAATAGTATAGGGGCTAACTTTGCTTTATAACTTCCCTGAATATGAAATGTTTATACTTATAAAGGCATAGTGACTCTTCAAGCAAATAATCAGTTTTAGGACATCATGCTCACTTCAGCAGCACATATACTAAAAATAGGACATAAGCAAGTACAAATATCATTAAGTATTTTATTGACTATGTTTAATCCATTATCAACACTTGGAAGAAAAACATGAACTATGATGCCACCTCATAAGAATCCTGGAATTTTAATATATAAGACACTAGGGCATCTCACATAACTTTGACTGCAAGAAAAGCATTAATGTTTTAATAAGCCATTTGATTTGCCTTGTAAGAAGCTACTGAAGAACAAACATTTCTTTTATTGGTGCTGGAACTCAGGGCCTTGAGCGAGGTAAGCACTCTAATCACTGAGCTAAATCCTCAGCCCAAGCATTTCTTTATAAAATGTATCAGGTTTTAAAACCTGATGATTTGAGGTGATCCTGTATCTTTGTTCTACCTCTATGCAACAAAGCTATCTGTGCTATCTGTTGGTAGCAGACATTCCTTAGAAGGTGGTTTTCGTTTCTCCTTCTTGATGAAATGGCTCCTGCCAAGGTGCCTGCCAGCCTCCTGTTCTGCAAACTCCAGGCACCCCTCAATCCCATCCCAACAGTACTTCCACCATTGGCCACATGTGCATGCTTAGCACCTTCCTACTGACCTCTTCTCACTTCCTCATCAAGGTATTCTGTAGGGTTTTTTTTTTTTTCCACATCTGTCATCTTGTACACTCACTCCCTGAAAGACTTTTAATCTTCCCCTACTCCCATCACCCTTTAAAGCTTGGGTTTCTTGACACTTTTCTGCCTTTGTGTCTCTGCTATCCTCTTTCCCTCTCATTTTCCCTAAGTAATCTGAATTACACACGTCCTTGAAGAATCCCCTCACATACTGCAAACTCTCCATACCCAAAATATGCCCAACACATTTCCTAATTAGTTTTCTCAGGTTTCTAACTGAGAATTCGACCAACAATTTAGAAAAACAGCTAAGATCACTCAGCGTATGTATTAAGTATTTCAGGGCAGGGTCATGTTTTCACTTTCATCTTTCAAATATGGTGGTGCATGTAAGGAATAAATAATAGTTTTAGGTGACAATAACAAGAGCTATAAGATATTTCATGGAAGAAGACGCTGACAAGATTCTTTAAAGAAAAGTAATGAGTACAAATATTGCTATACTTTTGACCTTGGCTAATTTATAGAAATTAAATAAAAAGAAGAGAAAATTAGAGTCTTAAATAGGCACCTATTCCTTTAAAAAGAAAAACCTAAAATACATAGGCTGAAAAAAGTTACTGTATAAAGAGAAGATTGATTTCAGTGCACATGAGTGATTTGTCCAGAGCATAAAGATTTATTATCATAAGAAGGTATTATTTCAGGAAATTGAAGATGAAATCAATACTTTAGAGATCATAAAATCTTGGCAAGAATTGAGGACTGAAGGCAGGATATTTTATTGGGGCACTGGGTTATTTATTTTGGGGAACTCTGAAGGTCATTTTACTGGCATTCTTCATTTAATTTTGCTTTAAACAAAAGAAAATAATTATCTTTTAGGATTATCTCTGTGGAATGTTTTAACAATATGTGTTACTCAACATTTTATTACAAAGTTCTGTTTTGCTCTATAACTGTGATCAATAAAACCAAAGCAGATGAGAAATGAAGTCATAAACGTTTACAGCCAATGTAATAATTCTAGAACAAAACAACATTTCATCCAAAGAAAGTACAAGAGAGTTTATCAAAAGATGATAAGTTAAAGTAATTTATATTTAAAACTAATGCTTTTAGTGTAAATAAAAGCACAATAGTCTTCCTTTGTATTAAAGTAAATAAGATTTATAGAAACAGATTTCTATAAATCAGTATCCAAAGTATTCTAAACCACTCCTGAACCACTGAGACTTTCCTTTCCAGGAGTAGTTGATTCTCCTTTGCAAGATGAATTCTACCTTCTGGTACATCCGGTAAATAAACTACCACTCCCAGGTCTACTTTTAAGAGAAGTTAAAAGAGAGGTCAGAAAGTATTTATGGGAAATAATAAGTAGATACAGACCAAATGACAAAATTCTATATCCCCAAGCATATATGTGACTTTTTATGTCTCTTCCTTCCTTGCTGTCTCCCTCCCTCCCTCCTTTAGTCTCTTTTTCCTTCTTTCCTTCCTTCCTTCCTGCTTTCCTTCCTTCCTCTCCTCCTCTCTTCTTTCCTTCCTTCCTTCCTACTTCTGTCCCACCCTCCTTACATCTTTCCTTCCTTCCTTGCTGTTTAATCCTTTCCCCTTATCTTCTGTCTTCAAAAATACCAAGAAAGTCAAGAGTTAAGTACTTTTAAACTTTAACAACCATTATTAACATAATATTATTATTAGCCATTATGTTTGACAGAAATGACATTGGCTATGCCCAAGTGCATCCGACTTTTCAGATTGATGCTAGAGACAGTATTTTTATTTTAGAGTTAGATTATTAGCAATGAAATGACATTTAGAAAAAATTTCGAGTAAAGCAAGCATTCATTTAGAAGACATATTAGTTGGAAATGTCAATGTGCTGAACAAAAGTAAAACAAAAGCAATAAATGAAGTGTGTATACATGAGGATATGTAATCTGAAACAATTAAAATTAAATATACATAATGAATATGATCTATAATGAAATTGAGCTGGAAGTTTGATTAAAATGTAGAGACAGTTTAATTACTGGATAAAAGAAATAATTAAATATCTCAAATTCAAGTGAAAAGGGCAAAAGGTTAATATCTCAGGCCAAGCCTAAAAGGATCCAGGGTAGATAAAAATAAGTCAAATTAGACTTTAAGAACATAGAGTACATATACAAATGAACAATGATTCCTTTAATATCAATTTTGTGGAGAAAATCAAATGAATGTTACACATTACTTTTGAATATCTGTTATATTACAGAACATGTTATTTAAAAGAATGGTCCTAACATAATCTTAAAGTAGCATCTATCTCAAAAGTTTGACAAAGCATAGATTTCTCTGAATAGTCAGAACTAAGCCCTATTTGTCATGCTGAAATAAAATGTGTAGATTACTAATGTTAACTAAAAACGTACACAAAAATTTCAAGAAATAAGCTATAAAATTAGCATTATATTAAGAAAATTTTCTCAAAATATTTTCTTTTACTCTTTATATCACAGGAACTCTACATTTCTAAGAAGTAAATTTAAATATCATGCATGTCAAATTCATTATCTTTAGAATAAAAGGATATTTTTACATATAGATAATGACATTTTGAATATAGTATCTTGAGGTTACGTGGTGAGGAATTAGATAAATTTAACAAAGAATAATTCTTAAATGCAATTATATTACTTTGAAAGATGAATTTAGATTTTAAATACTGTCATCTCAACATTGCAGTCAGTTCAATATTAAAAATCTATAATGACCAATGTAAATGCTACAACTAAATGATAATTCACAATTAATGATGTTCAAACTACTCAAGTCATATGCTTTTAAAAAGCGCCACAACTCTAAATTCCCAGGGTGTTCCAAGAACATAGAATCTCAAATTTATCTGTGTATAAAAAAACATCGCATTTTCAGTCACTTGCATATTTTTAAACCCATAAACTGGTCAGATACAGCAGAAGAAAATTAGCACTTCTTTTTCATCAACATTTTCAAATCTACTCTAAAAAAATAGCCA
>PVJO010028764.1:0-17682 GCA_004026905.1 Hystrix cristata
ACGGCTCGGGAGGAGGCGGGGGGGAGGAAAGGGCAGGAGCCCGGGCTGGGCAGCCATCCCGGCCACCTGGGTCCTCACTGTCCCCACCTTCCCTCCCACCGGGATGGCTGTTCATGCTGCCTCTGTTGCCTGCAGGTGAAGTGACCCAGCTGTGGCAGGACACCGGAGCCCGAGACCCCGACTGTAGGGCCCGTCCTGGGCCGGAGCGGTGTGGCCCGTGTGACCCTAGACTCGAACCTACATCTTCCCGTGTCCCTCCAGCTGTGCGCTCTGGGACTCAGGCTTCTCTCCACACCAGCCCAATTTCCCCTACAGCCCTCCTGTGGCCACAGTGCTGGCCCCCCACTCTGTGCTTGCTGTGTGCACCCATGTTGCCCTGAAATAAAACAGATGTTCTCCCCCATGAAACCACCCTCTCTGAAAGATCTCTTAGAAATTGTGTTATAGGTGGGTTCTGATATTCCTGGGTTCTCCCCTCCTCAAGCTAAGAATTGAATGAGGGGAAGAAAATAGTTCTAAAGTTTTATTTAAAATTATAGAGAAAAGAGGACAAGGAAAGTTGAGCACAAGGACAGAAACAGCAAAATGTGCACTCGGCCTAAAAGGCACTGCAGGGGTTACCACAAAAAGGCATGATAGCCTTGGGGCTGGGTATGCAGATAACACCTTCCACGGAAGAGAGCAGGGAGAGCTCCTTCCCTAGAGGCACCCTAGGAAGAAAAAGGGGCAGAGCTCGTGGCACCATTCATATTTATCTGGGTTCTGTTCTCATGAGAGTTTTCCCCATCCTGTGAGAAGAGGGGCAATTGGAATTTCGTGCCCCAGGCTGACGTCAGGTCAAGGCCGTTCCCCAAGGTCATGTTCATCCTCCCAGCCAGGTCAGGCCACGCCCTATTCCTACATCAGTTGGACTAGAGGCCATGCATGCTACATTCTGAGAAGAAATGCTTCTCCTTTCGTCCATGTCCTGAGACCTTGAGGGAGCCACATTAAGAGTCGGCACACAGATTGATCTGGTAGAGGAAATTCAAAGGCAGCCCAACATTCATACTGTGACACGGGTAGTGCTGGTGCTTTTAAATGGATTCCTAGTAAGAATCAGGAACAAATGTTTCTCTGGTATGAGAAACATAAGTGTAAATAAGGAGAAAAATGTATTACAGATATTATGAAAAAGAAAGAACATATTTAAATGGGAATAGAACTAGGGAGAAAGGAAGGAAGGGCAAAAGAAAAGAAAAAGAGGAAAAAATGGGAAAATGTAAATAAAGCTGTTGTAAATAAGGAGGGGAAGAAGAGTCAAAGGGAGAGTGGAGAAAGTGGAAAAAACCCAAGATATATCATGTATATCATGTACAGGTACAAATTAACTGTGATGAATGTGATCATTATGCATATCTAAAATGTACCAAGAAATTGTCTTGGTTCAAAACCTCAAAAAAAAAAAAAATCAGTTGCAAAAAATGGAGCCCAAAGATGTGAAAAAAGTATTAGTACATGTTTGTAGTACGTAATGATTACATTCATTGTGGGAGTAGGCACGTGCACATAACACGTTTCAATTTTTTGTGTGCCTTCCCCTCCCTCCACTTCTTCTGCAGACCCCATTTCCATTTATCTAAGATCTAGCCCTCTTTCCCGGTCTATCTGTGCTTTAGCTCTTATTTTATTCATACTTTGGGTTTCTCTTTTTCTTCAGTTTTGATTTTTTTATTACTATATGTTTGTATCACATGATTATATTCCCTGTGGAGAGTTGGTACATGTACATAATAACACCTTTAAAGTCTTTTTCATCCTTTTTGTCTTCCCTCCATCTTCCTCCTTTCATCTCACAATCTCCTTCCCTTTTGCAAAAGATCTCTACCTTCTTATTTCCTATTACCTATTGTTTATTTTACTCTTTGTTTATATTTGAATTTCTCATATAAAAGAAACTTTCTGACATCTAAGCTTGTGTGTCAGATTTATTTCACTTAAAATTATGGTTTCAAGGTGCATCCATTTTCTACAAATGATTCAACATCATGCTTCTTTGTGGCAGAGTGTTGTTCTATTGTGTATAAGCACCACACTTTCTTTATCTATTCAACTGTTGATGGACATATAATTTGCTTCCAAGGTTTACCATTGTGAGTTCTTCCATAAACAGGGGCATACATGTATCAGTGTAATAGGATGTTTTTAATTTTTTTGTGAAGATAGCTAGAAGTAGAATAGCTGAGTCAAATTGAATTTCTATCTTTAGATAGAAATATTTAGATTTTGGGGAATCTGTGTGTTAACTTTCATAATAGTTCTAATTTACCTTCCCACCAACAAGGTAGGATTCCATTTTCCCCCACGGCCTTGGCAGTATTTGCTATTATTTGATTTCTTGATGATAGCCATTCTCTTTGTGGTAAGGTGGAAACTAGTGTTATTTTAATTTGCATTTCTCTGATGGCAAAACATGAACTTTTTTCCATGTATTAAATTCTCATTTGTACTTCTTCTGAAAAGTGTTCATTCATTCCAGTTGCCCATGTTTTGATCGGGTGTTTTATTTCAGGTACCAAATTTTCTTGAATTCTTTATATATTCTAGATATTAGTCTTTTGTCTGGGGAATAGCTGCAAAATTTTTATCCCATTCTGTAGGTTCAGTCTGTAGGTTCATTCCGCTCATTGTTTGTTTTGCTTTGTAGAAGACTTTTACTGCGACATGAATTGATTTGTTGATTCTTGATGCTATTTGTGGTGGCACTGGGGTTCTGTTCATAAAGTCCTTGCCTATGCCCATGTCTTCAGGAGCTTTTCCAGTTTTATATTCCAGAAAATTGTTTCTATTGTAATGTTTAGATCTCTGAATCATTTTGATTTTAGTTTATTGCCTGGTAAAATATCTTTTGCATGCATATAACCAGTTTTCTCAGAACCATTTGCTAAGGAGTCTTTCTCGCAGCGTATATTTTTGGCCTCTTTAATTCTTTAATAAAGTCAAATGAGGGCCTTATTCTATTTTTTCCCTGCCTATTTACCTCCTTTCCCTACAATATGAATTTTAGAATTGTTCTTTCTAGCTCTGTAAGGAATGCCATTGGTATTTTGATTGGGATTGCGTTGAAGTTGTACATCTGCTTTGGGAGCATAACCATTTGGACAGCGCTGTTTCTGCCTATTCAGGAACAGAGGCTGTATTTCCACTTTCTGGTGTCCTCTTTGATCGCCTTTTTCTGAGTATGTGTTGTTCATTGTAGGGATTAATCAATTCCCCGGCTAGGTTAATTCCTACATATTTAATTTTTATTGATGATACTGTGAATGTATTATTTTTTCTAAATTCTTTTTCAGTGAGTTTGTTATTGGTGTAAAAGAATGCTATTTCTTTCTGTTTGTTGATTTGGTATCCTGATGCACTACTGAAGTTGATTATTCATTCTAGGAGGTTTTGAGTCATGTCATTTGCAAATAATGGTAATTTTACTTCTTCCATTCCTATATACATCCGTTTTATTTCTTTCTGTTGTCTGATCGCTCTTGCTAATGTTTTAAGTGTTACATTGAAGTGGAGTGGAGATAGTGGGCATCCTTGTTTTGTTCCTTTTAGAGGGAAAGTTTTCAGTTTCTTCACATTTAAGATGATCTTGACCATTGATTTGTCAAGGTTTTATTAGGTTGAGATAAGTTATTTTTATACCTTTTATCTTGGTGGTCTCTGGAGGGGGTGGAGACAGCTTGGATGAGCTCTGCTGGCACGCGGAAACCCAGCAGCTCAAACCTCCATGTCTGTAGGGTTGATTGCCTGGTGGTCTCTCAATAGTCAATTTTTGAAGTCACTTTTCTTTGATGATTTGTGACTCAACACGTTTATGTGCTTTATTTATTTGTGTCTGAAAATTGGTGAAGATGATCTACAACATGATGATTACTCACTAGTGAAAAGAGTTAAAACCCTTAGCAGTGGATCTCCCCTGTTGGAGCAATCCTGTCCAGCATGCGGTGAACAGTTATGACACAGTGTTCTCACACTGACCTGAAACAGCATAAGATAACTCGGCCCCATTCTTGTGTTCTTGATCTCTTACAGAGCTCCCAGCCTCTTACCCTGGTGGCTTGATTTTCTTTTGGAAACATGGCCCACTATCCCATCGGCAGCGCGCTCTGATTTGAATAAACTCTTGCCTTATTCTGACCTCGGTCCATTCTTTCTCTTGCTGCATCACCAGCTTTCCATTTGCCGTCTTACGTGGCGTACCCTCCTCCGTTTCCATGGTTTCTCTTACTCACTGTGTGTTCCTAATGTGCATTTACCTGGACTCTGTAGAGGTTAATTTTGGGTGTTAACTTGGCCGGGCCAGGTTACCTGATGTGTGACTAAACACTGGTCTAGACAGGGAGCGTGTTTACTCAGATGTGCTTGACATTTAAATCAGCAGACTTTGAATAAGGCAGAGCATCAGCCACGGTTATGGGTGGGCCTCATCTAACGCCTAGATCATCTTTGCGGAAAACAGCAGGAGGCCCCTCTAGGGAGCCAGTTGTGCCTCCAGAGGGAACCTTAGACTGGAATGGCCACGTCAGCTTTGGTCTGGGTTTCCAGCCTACAGCCAGTCCTGCACCTTTTGGACTTTCATCTCCACAATTGCTTGAGTTAATTTCTGAAACTTTCTCTGAGTTCCACAGCTCCAACATGAAGCAATGATGAGACAGAAATGCTAATTACCTGATTTGGTCAGGACATATTTTGTCTGTGTATATCACATGGTACCCTATAATACGTGTTAAATTAAAGAATAATAAAATAACATACTGTGTCAAAAGATCTTTTAAGAGGCTAGAAAGCCTTTAAAATAGAATGGAATATAAAGGTCATTTATGTACCTATTTCACTTCCTCACTAAAGCCAGCAAAATTTCCATATAATATGTCTGTTGACCATTTAAGTCAATGTGTGTTGTTAATTACCACTCTAACCCTGACTTGATTCAAGCACAAAAAACAGAGTGTGGGCATTTGATTAGAACATCCTTTGTATTTCCAGACTTTTGTTGGTGAAAATGCCCACTTTAACATGGGTAAATACCTACTTTACTCTATTGTTTCTCTCTCTCTCGCATATTTTTCTATCTCATGTATATCTATGTATATCTATGCCTATTTAATATCCACATCCATATTTAATTTCTCTATAGCTATTTATATATAATTTACCTATATGTGTACCTAAATCTCTGTTGTTACCTGTATCCATATTCATGCTACAACCACATCCACACCTAAACTACGTCTGGACCTCCATCATCTAAGTCTGTCTGTGTCCACATCTGTATATCTAACCCAGCTACACCTATGCCTACATCTGCATCCTCTTCTGCACCTGCGTCTCGTCATCTGTACACACACGCATGGATTGGTTTTCACGTTATTACAGTACACATTCTTTGATGTTAGATGCTCTGGCCATTCTATTTCTTGTAGCATTCGTATTATTTATGCTGACTTTATCTTTAAAGGTATGCCGTTCTTTTCTTCCTGCGGCAAAACTATCACTCCTACTTCCTGGAGTTGGTGGTCTTTCTCTTGTTCTCAGACAATGTTAATTCACCTCAAGAAAACGTATGTATCTCCCATAATTTCCCTTGGTGCCACTGTTCACGTGTAGTTCTGTTGTCCTTAATTTGCTTTCTGTCCTTATAGTGAGAGCAGAAATCCATCTTTCTCCCTTACTCCTCTAATTCTTGTTTGAGTTCTTGTATGTCTTTCAGAATAAACTTAGCCATTGTAGACCCAGCTGTGGCAGCAAGAGACAGGGGACCTGGCTGGAGATCCATGGGTCTGGAAGGTCCTCCTGCTGGACAGGGCCTGGCTTCTGCCCATGTGCCAGGAGCCTTTAGTCCTCAGCTGGGTGGGCTCGGCCCTCTCCCCAAAACACCAGGAGATGGGATGCTGGGCCCCAGGCAGGTGGCGAGTGGTGACCCCACCATTTCAGAGCAGCCTGTCAAGCCCTTGATATAGTTGGTGGGAGAACGCAGTGCCCTGTTTTTTACCACAGCTAGAAACAGATGTTTCCGCCCTGAGAGGCTGCTAAGAAGGTGTCCCATAGCCAGACAGTTGACACGGGTGAGCTGTGAAGCATGGCACTGGCCTGGGCCCCAGCTTCTGTGACAGGCTGAGTTACAGCCTGTGGCTTTGGTGCTGGGAAGGGCATAAACCACAGTCCTGTGGACGCCATGGGCCACCTGGCTTCACATGTCCCAGTGGGTAGATTGCTGTAATGGGCGAGAGTCAACTGACACTTATGTAACCCGAAAGGGGAGGTGATGTTGGAAGGCAGCTTCCCATCTCCGTGTGGAGGAAGTAGTAAAGGCATTGAGCTCAGCATGGCGAGGCTGAGGGTGGTCTGCAGGGATTGGGTCCTGCCAGGAGAAAGAGGAGCAGGGTGAAGGCCACACCTATCGCTTTGTTTTCAGGCATTTTATAAACGTGTGTCCTAGATAGAACAAAAGGACGAATACAGATGCCCTGACCCAGCCAGGCAGCCACTGTTCTTGGGGCAGGCCATGATCATGGCCTTGGGGCCCGACCTCCCCTCCAGCCCCGGAGGCCTGTGGATGGGGCTCTGACACAAATGCAAGGACAGAGGGAAAACTGAGGAGCCAGCTCTCTGGAGCAGCTTTGGCAGCTGGGATTCCTCCAGAAAAGGTTTTTCCCAGAGTTGCCCCTTCTCTGGCCTGCAAGCTCCTGGCGGCTCACTGGCTGGCCCTGTCTCCTTGGTCGCAGCCCCCATGTTTCCTCAGTTTCATAGTGACACTCATGACCGCACTCAGGGCCACCTGGCTCTCTCATCCCAGGGTCCTTCTGCCGCTCATGTCTGCTGAGTTCCCAGAGGCACGGGTTCCGGGGGGCAGGATGATGCTGTGGAGGACTGTGCTTTGGTTGGCCTCAGATGTCTGCTTTGGGTGTCTGGAATCGATGTGTTCCTGACCCCAGTGCCAACACATGGATGTGAGCCCACCCTGAAGGCAGAGACACGACCAGAACTGGCCAGAGGCCTAGATCAGATGAGCTCACCCAGGGGCACACTGAGAGGACAGCTAGCAACGGGACTGGCTGGTATCTTGGACCTAGTCCTGTGGACCGTTTGGAGGTCCCTGACGCACTCTTGGGGCCCTGCTGGCTGTCATGAAGCCCTACCCTGGTTGTCACTGTGTCCTCATCTTGCTGAGCGACGAACAGACCCAGGTCTGATCCGGGCTCTGTGGGTGGCTGCGGGAAGATGCTGGACAATTCCTTGAACTGTCTGTGCTACTACAACAGAATACCTTAAAGGGAGCGGTTTGTAAACGACAGTAGAGATTTGTCCCCACTTGGGAGGTTAGAAGTGTGGGTACCGAGGCCACAGGAGACTGGGTGTCTGGTGAGGACCTGCTCCTTATCTATGGATGGCACCTTGTCACAGTCCTCCCACAGGATGCAGTATGCCCAGAGCGGGAGGGTGCAGGGTGGTTCTGAGGCCTCTTCCCCATCACAAGACCTCCACTTCAGGACCAGGAGCACCCAGATGCCTTATCTGCCACACCATCAACCTGGGGTGAGGATTTCAGCAGGAGTTTGGGATCACAGACTCCAGGCCATACAGAGGACAGCAGAGGGTGATATCAGTTGGTCTTCTGAGTCCTGCAGGCCTGTGTTCCTCCACTTCTCACCCAGTATGCAGGGGAAGTGTCCTCACATTTTCCAGTGGGGCAGAGCACTGAGAGAGGCCAGGGACCCCCAGGCAGCAAGAGCCGAAGCTGACACACAGGGACCTCTGCATGTAGAGATGCTCCCGCTACCTACCTGAGCACTGGTGTGAGCGTGTGTGCACATGTGGGTCCACATTTTCATGTATGAGCCCCTGTGTTCACACTATTCCATGTGCACCCGTGTGTGAGTCCACACACATACATGTTTGAAACCATATATGCATGTGTGCGTCCACATGTTTACTGGGGTGAATCCATGCATGTTTGTGTGTGAGGCCATGTGTGCACATGTGAGTTCATGTGTTCATCTGAGTCAATGTGTGTGTGTAAGTCCACGTGTGCATGTGCATATGAGCCCATGCATGCACTTGCCTGCCCCTCTGCCCATGGCCTGCACGGTGTCTGTTATGTGTTGGATGGTGAGCAGTTGTATATATGCTCACATGCGAGCCGTGTGTGTGTGTGTGTGTGAAAGCATGTGTGCGATGGGTGCAGGGAGGGTCTCACAGCCCAGTGACTTCACAGTGAGGCTTTGTTCAGTTTCCTTGGGCATGACAGCTGGCAGCCATGTTCTGCTCTATGGTCTCTCTTACCATTTGCCCTCTGTTTGGTGCCCTTTGGTTTGAAGTTACCTGCATGGTGGGGACAGAGAAACAGGAGGCAGGCAGAGGAAACCCACGTGTGTTTATGGGGCTCAGGGAGGCAGCTTGATGAAGCTCTGGGGGAGCAGGGGGAGGTACTGGGCAGCACAGGGCGGCTGAGGTCCTGTATGGGCAGCAGGGAGCCTGGCAGGGCCTGTGTGTCTCCCCGTGTAAGGCGGTGTCTCGGATGGGACTCAAAGCTGAGCATCCCTCCTCTGTGGCTGCAGCGTGTCAGCTGTGGCTGGGCTACTTCACCTGCAGAGAGCCACAGGTCAGAGGGGCAGGGCCAAGGGGCAGGCATTGCCCACACACAGAAGTACCCACAGCCTTCTAGGCCTGCGGCGGCCCAGCCCAGCATGTCCCTGGCTGAGCACCTGTCCCACCCATCTCCACACAGGGGTGCTGATCCCTTGCCCACCTTGATGAAGGTGACAAAGCCGCTGTAGAGCAGCGTGAGGAGGAAAAGCGCCACGAAAGTGCACAGCGTGGACCACAGGCTGCTGTCCTCCTCCATCTCCGTGTAGTCATCGCTGTTCTCGTCTGTGCTCTGGGGTACGGGGCTGGTGGTGGCCACCAGGCCTAGGGAGGAGCAGGGCTGGTGAGCAGGCCCCACCCTCTCACACCTGCACCAGGGGGCTGGGCTTCTCCCTGTGTCTCCCTGAGGCTTCCGTCCTCTTGCTTGCCCAAGCCTCTGACTGCCTTCCCCTCCCAGCTGGCATGGGCACTGGGGCCTCAGCCACAGAACCATCCAAGCTGGCAGACAGAACTGGACCACAGACAGCCAGCGGCAGTCAAGGCAGCCATCGTGGTGGGGGTGCAAGAGGCAGGAGGCAGGGCAGGAGCACTAGGCGGACCTAGACCCAGGGCTACGATTAGCTCCTGGGGAATGGGCTGCCGGGGTGAGGCATGGAAGACAAGGAGGTGTAACTGCACGGAGCAGTGGGGCAGCACGCTGAGCAGGAGGAACAGCATCCGCGGTGCCCTCACCAGGAGACAGTGTGCCCCATGGTGCAGGGGGCAGCTCCAGTGCGCAGCATGCGGGGATGAGAGCTGGCAGCACCAGCCAGGGGGCTTTATCCTAATGGCAACAGACGAGGTGTCTGAAGGCTTTAAAGAAGGCTGTATCATAACCAGGGGTAAATACAGGAAACCCAGCGGGAGCCTGCAGTGGGGCAGGGACAGGTAGGGAACGGCTGCGGTCCAGGCCCAGGAAGCACACCCCGCCCTGCGTAGAACTTCCCCTGCAGGAGGGGGAAGACTTGACGGGACCAGTGTGCTGTGTCCCCCTTATCCGTGGGTCCCACAGGGTAAGTCACCCACGGTCAACTGTGGTCTGGAAACTCGACAAGGAGAATTGCAGAGATGAATAGCTCGGAAGCTATAAATTGCTCCCGTTTGAAGGAACGTCTCAGCCCGCCCTGCCCAGGGAGGGAACCGCCCCTTTGTTCAGCCTTCCTGGCGTTTACAGCATGTATCCTGAGTCAGGCAGAAGCCTCTCAGGCACTTGTCACAGTGCTAGTGAGGATGGTTTGGCCTCGCCTGTGGATGCAGATCGCTGAAAGGTCTCGGAACAGATGCCCCGTGATGAGAGGGACATTGTACTTTGAATCTGCTAGGTTCATTTCTGAGTGATTCATTCTCATCGTAATTCACAAAGGTACTGCTCCACGATGAATCGGAAATTGACAAAGGGCAACTTCCTTTGCGTTGGTAAACGGCGCAGCCTGGCGTCTTGGTCACACTCTCCTTGCTAAGACACAACACCCAGCACCCACCGCTTAAAGGACAGGCTTCTTTTGCCTCACGTTTCAGTGCAGGGTTTTTGGCACACCCTGGGCTGTGCAGTGGGCTCCCCAGCAGATGGGAGAAGCAAGGCCCAGGAACACGCCCCGGGTCCAAGGGCACCACAGGAGACAGCACACTGCAAGGAGGCCTGGGCGGGGCCGGGGTCTCTTCACACATGGGAGCACAGGTGTGTGCTCGAGGCCATTGGTGTGCACCTGCACACACATGTGCACAGCCCCCCAGCACTGGAACCTGGAGTCCAGGGGCAGGAAGGTTGAGCAGGCTTCGGGTCTGGGTCTGGCCAGGGAGCAGTGCATGGCCAGCCCACGGCAGCCGAGGAAGCAGGTCAGTGTGGGCCTGGCCAGCAAGGTGCTCTCGAGAAAGTCCTTCCCATCCAGTGAGGAGCGGGTCAGGCAGGCGGCCACGTCAGTGGGGAGGAGGGGGCAGCCCAGAGAAGGAGGAAACGATGGCCTGGTGCAAAGTAGGGCAGGTGACATGGTCTGGCTCCAGCTGGCTGGGCAGGGCCTGGGGATGGAGCAGCAGGAGCGCCTCTGGGGGCCAGAGGAGTGATGATGGGGGAGCAGCCCCTGCACTAGGGGACATCTAGAGATGGGGGTGTTGCCCATGCTGCTGACACAGGGGCCCGTCTAGGCAAGGTGGGGTCAGGCCCTGTCCTCTGTGGTCTTCCACAGCCAGCGCGCAAGCTGCTCTGGGCCAGGCGCGGGGGTCAGAGCTGGCCGCAGGTGTCATGGCCAGCAGCCCTGGGCCCGGTGCAGCCAGGCACAGCCCCCTCCCCAGGGCAGCCTGGGCTGGATCTGGGCTCCTGCTCACCTCGGGCTGTGCTTTTGATTAGGCGACACAAATGTGGGGCGCCCACCTCCCTGGGTTTGGGCTGTGGCAGGCAGCGAGCGGCCCAGCTGGGCAGTGGGGACCCTGCACAGCAAGTATCCCTGACCCTGGGGCCTCCGCTCCGGCCCCCGAGCAGCACGTGTTCAGGCCGGACATGCGCACACTGATCGGAATTTTCAGCTGCTCTGAAGCGGGCCCCTGCTGCGGTCTCTGGAGACCCTTCTGGTGTCCAGAGGTGCTGGCTCTGCTCCCGCACCATGAGACAGCTCCAGGGAACACAGCCATCCGGAGGCACCCCACCCGAATTCACCCCTGCAAATGCCCTGTCTGGCGCCCAGCAGGTGGTGAGCAAACAGGGTGGAGGGACTGGTGCAAAGCAGGCAAAGCCTGTGCTCACCCCAGACGTGGAGCAAGGGCTGCCCTGCAGCAGGGGCATCCTCCCCCAAGCCCCCGATGGAGCTGGGGATCCTTCATTCCACCCCCTCAGTGCCGTGCTGGCCAGTTGCCTTCTGGATGTGACTCACCGCCAGTGTCCAGGCTCCTGTTGGCACTGAGCACCGTCCTGGAGGCCTCGTGCCCCACCACACACGTGTAGGCGGCTGTGAGGGGCCTGGAGGTGGCTGGGATGTACAGGACACTCCAAGTCTCAAAGGTGGCGTTGCCTGGCTTGAGTGTGGGGCGGGCGGTGGCGAACCGGGAGGGGTCCACTTCCTGCTGGCCCTCCAGCCACATGAGGAGGATGTCAGGGGGTGAGAAGCCAGACACCTCACACAGAAGCCATCGGGCTGCCTTGGGGGAGGAGGGTGTAGCCAGGAGGCTGACAGAGAGGTTGCTGGGTGCCTTGGCAGCTGTGGGGGAGGCAGGAGAAGCCTGTCATGCTCTAGCCAGGAAGCACCGAGGGAGAAGCCCGGAGAGTGGACCGCATCTCCTCGAGTGCAGAGGTGGCACATGCACTGCTGAAGCAGAAGCAGCTGGGGGGATGCAGAGTGGATCTGGGGTGGGCCGTGGGATAGGACATGCAGTGAGCTGCGGGGTAGGAGGCAGGCTGGGACGGAGAGTGGGCCCGGGTGGGTTGAAGGCTGGGCTGGGTCCCGGGCTGCCCAGTCTCCGGGGCTGGGAGCTGCCTCACCTTTTTCCCACTGCGCCATCAGCTCCTTGGGCTTGAGGTCTGGGTGGCTGAGTGAGCAGGTGACAGTCGTCCTATTGTCCCACTGGTCCCTGGACAGGCGCAGGTGGCTGCTCAGTGTTTGGGAGCCATTGAGGAATTGTTCCCTCTTCATGCTGTGGTTGATGGTTTCCTCATCCACCTTCCAGGACAGCTGGGCTCCCTGCAGGTCACTCCCCACCACCAGGCAGGTGAAGTTGGCCTCCTTCTGGAACCACAGGCCCGCCAGGCGAGGGTGCAGCAGGTAGATGGCGGGAGGGGGTGTGTGGCTGGGACACTCTGCAAGGAGAAGGTATGGAGGAAGAGCACCCAGCTCACCAGGCCAAGGGATGGCGTTCTGGGGAGCTGCGGCTGGCTTCATCTCTCGGACCCTAGCGTTTGATGTGCAAAGGCCCATACTGTGGACGGCATATCTTACAGGTGCTGTCCAGCCCACTCAGCCCACGCTCCCCAATCCCACCAGGTCAGGTGCTTCCTGTGCCCCATATCAGTCGGGCCAGGACTCAGTGCAGACCAGGGCTTCTCTGGAGCCCCTCTGCCCTCTGCCCTTTCCACACTCTGTGTCCTTTCTGACTGACCAGTCCCCTAGGCTCCCATCCTCCTGGCTGGTGTTGGCGGGGGTGAGGCTGGTACTTCTCCCTGGTCCTGTTGTCCTGGGGCCCCTGTGCTCAGGCTGAGGCCTCCTGCAGGTTTGAGGCATGTTGGCCTCTCCTGTGGAGCCCTGTGACCCTCCCCCAGCCTGCTGAGGTGAGGGTACCCCCCTTCCTGCGCTGAGAGTGCACTGCCTCTGGTGTTGGAGAACCCCACATTAGCATGGTCTCCTCAGCTCCCTGACAGTGTCTGGCTTCCGGTGGGGAATCTGACTAGTCTCTTAGAGGCTTTTAGAAGTCACACATTTCTAAGTGTTCAAGGACATCCCTAGAACTAATGATCACTTCTGCAGTTCAGAGCACAGACAGACCATGAATTGTTGGGCCATGGATGTGCAGTAGACCCGGATCAGCCAAAACCAGGGGTCTCCACCTGCTCTTCTTATTCCTTTTTCTCTTCCTCTTTTCTTTGCCTCCTTCTCTTTGTTAAGATTTTTAATGAACAGAACTTGCATATACTTACAGTGTATAGCAGGTTGCTTTGAAATATGTGTGCATTGTGGAATGGTTGACTTCAGCTAATTAACATATGCATCATCTCACATACTGATTTTTGTGGTGAGAAGACTGGAAACGAGCTCTTCCAGCAATTTTCCATCGTGCAGGATGTTTTTGGGAGTTAGAGGAGGCATTTCTCCTGTCTGATCGAAACCGTGTGCTTTGACAAACACCCCGTGCCCCAACTCCCTGCAGCCCCTGCCCACCACACTTTACTCTGGAGTGAGCTCCATGTTTTAGATTCTAAATCCGAGTAGATCGTGCTGTGTTTGCCTTGCTGTTGGCAGCTTCTTTCACTAAATGTATCACCTTCCAGATTCATGCATGTACAAATGACAGGATTCCTTTCTCTTCCTAATGGATGAGCAGCACTGCTGGTGCATCTGTCCCACATTTCCTCGTCTGCTCATCCCCTCATGGGCGCTTGGCTGTTCCCATGTCTTGGCTCTTGTGGACAGTGTGGTGGTGGCCTTAGTGTGCAGGTGACCCTTTGACACAGAGTTTGTTTCCTTTGGGTTTATTCTCAAAAGTGGGCTTTCCGCATCCGATGAGGGTTTTTGGATTTTAGAGGCACTTCCTTCTGTTTTCCCTGGTGACGAGAATAACTCACATTCCCGGCAAGAGTGTGCAGGGCTCCCTCTCTCCACCCCTCACACTGGTTATCACTTTGTTTTATTTTGTATGTCTGTGATGATTAGTGATGTTGAACAGGTTTTCATACATTGCTCAGCTATTTGTATGTCTTCTTTTGAAACATGTCCGTTTGGAACTTTCGCCCATTTTTAAATCAGTTGTGTGGCTTGCCAATATTTCTACAAATCCTTCGCTGTCTTTTTACCCTTTCGTTAACTTTGCTGTGTAGAAGATTCTTGAGATCTTTCTTCTTTCACGCAGAAATTTATCGCTATAAACTTCCCTCTCAGCACTACTTTCGCTGTGTTCTATAGGCTTCGAGTACATTGAGTTTTCATTCTGTTTGTCTTATGAAATCCTCAATTATCCTTTTAATTTCTCCTTTGGTCTATTGCTTATTCAGAAGCCTGAGGTTTAATTTCCAAGTATTTGGCAAGTGTCTGATGTTCACCCATCCTGTTACTGAGTTCTAGTTTTACACCCTTTCGGTCAGAAGTAATCCTTTATATGATTTCTGTCTCTCTTTATATTGAGATATGTTCTGTGTTCCAACTTGTGATCCATCCTCCACAGTGTTCCATGTGTTGTGAGAAAAGTGAGTCTTCTGCAGGAAGTGGGCAAAATGTATGATAAATGTCTCTTAAAACCTGGGTGCAATTAGATTCTGTTTCTTGACTTTCATCTGGATGATGTGCGCATTGCTGAAAAGTGGGGTGTTGAAGCCCCTTGTTGTTATACTGCAGTCTACTTCTGCCTGCAGATCTAGCAGTATCTGTGCTATGCGTTCGGGTGTGTAAGTATCTGTAATCGTTATACGCATTGCTAAGTAGGTCCTGCTATCACTAGGTAACCACCTTCTGCACCTATTTTTACAGTTTCTATTTAAAGTCTGTTTGATGTGATGAGAGTATAGCTGCTCCTGCTTGCTCTGGTTCCTCTTTGCATGGAGCGTCCCTCTGCATCCCTGCACTTCAGCCTAAGTGTCCCCTCAGGTGATGTGAGGCCTTCTGCTGGTGACATGTGGTCAGGTCCTGTTGTCTTTATCCATTCAGTCAGTCGACATCCTCTAACTGGAGAGTTTACCACATTTACTGTCAAGGTTTTAATGGGTAAGTAAGGACTTGCTTCTGCCATTTTTGTTAACGGTTTTCTGTTTGCTCTGTGACTCATTTGTTCCTCTCTACTTTTCTTATTGTTTGAGTGCTTTGGGCCTTTCTGTGGGGCTGAGCTTGATCCCTGTCTGACTTCAGAGCTGCTGCCACCGGTCTGCTGCTCCCGTGGGGCTCCAGGGGAGAAACTTGCAGTTACCATAGACTATTGCAAGCTGGTAACAACTCAACGTTGGCCTCTATCTTCATCACTTTCTCATTGCTGGGACACAATCCCCGACACCGAAAAGCGAAAGGAGGGGAGGTTTATTCTGGCTCCTGGTTTGTGGAGATCCCAGTAGCCCACAGTCAGCTGGATCCAAGGCAGAGGAGCGTGATGGCAGTGGGAGGCTGACAGGGGTCAAGGTGGAGGGAGGGAGATAGACTCTTCGAGGCCACACTTCAAATGACCCACTTCCTCCTACCTGACTTTACCTCTAAACCTCATATTTAGCATAAACTCACCTGTAGCATAATCCACTGATGAGTGTCACACACCCATTATCCAGGACTCTCCCTAAAGCCCCATCTGTGAGGCCATGAGGCTCTAGGGGGACCCCTGGATATAAATCATCACAGTCACATAAAGGTGCTAGAATGTTGTCTCCCCCGTCACAATTTACATTTTCTTGTTGCCTTAATGTATACAACTGCCCCCCCATATCTTGTATTCCTTAATGATTAACTGTGACTGAGGTTACTTTTGACCATTTGGACTTTTAATGCTCATCGTAGAGGTCTGAGGATTTACACAGCATCGTCCTGGGTTGTTGTGAAGCTGACTGCAGGTTTTCCTTTACCAGGGTGTTCACTACTTTCGTGTGTTTTTCTACAAGTCTCCTGCGGACATATCGCAGCTTCAGCATGTGTGGGAGGACGCTGATCCTCCTTCAGTTCTGAAGATCACTCAGCGGGGCATAGTATTGTTGACTGCCAGGCTTTTGTCTTGTAGCACTTCGAAGAGACCATCCTGCAGACTGCAAGGCCTGTGCTGAGAAATATCCTGAGAACCTGATGGAGTTGTCTGCAATGTGATGTCAATTCTGTTCTCTTGCTCCTTGTAGCATCTTTTGTCTTTTTTGTTTGTTTGTTTGTTTCTAGTAATGGCACTCAGGGCCTTGTGCTTGCAAGGCAAGCACTCTAACCACCGAGCTAAATCCCCAGCCGCATCTTCTGTCTTTTCTTTGGACAGTTTGGTTATAGTTCACCGTGGAGAGGACGTTTCTTTGTTGAGTTCATTGGAGACCCTTTGAGCTTCCCATATGCAGATGTGCTTATCTCTCCCAAGACCTGAGAGGCTTTTAGCTATTATTTTACAAAATATGTTTTCTGTGATTTTCTCCATCTTTCCCCCTCTGGAATCCCCATAATGTGACTCTTTCTTCACTTAACGATGTCCCCTGTCCCTGTAGGCTTCCTCATTCTTTTTCATTACTATTTTTTCCCCCCTCTGACAGTGTTATTTCAAAAGATCTGTCTTTAAACTCAGAAATTCTTTCTTCTGCTTGATCTAGTCTGTGACTGAAGCCCTCAATCATATTTTTTATTCCATTCATTGAGTTCTTTCAGTTCCAAGATAACTGTTTTGTTCTTTTTTTTTCCTTAAGGGGATAGTTGTGTTGCATTTCTCGCTCAGATTATGAATTGTCTTTCTGATGTCATTGAATTGCTTGCTGGTAATCTTTTATATCTGAGTGAGATTCTTCAAGATCATTTTGTTACTTTCGTCGTGTGGCATTTCATAAACGTTTTATTCTTGGGAGTATGTTACTGGAAAACTATTGTATTCTTTCAGAGGTTTAAATTTCCTTTATTTTCATTTGTTGTTGCTGTTGTTGTTGTCATTACTACATTGACATTTGTGTGTATGATGGCGCAGTTGTGTCTCCCAATATATGGAGTGTCTTTTGTAGAGCAGACATTTCCTATGGGTGGGGCCTTGGTGTCGAGGGCCTAGGGTGCATGCTTAGGCCTGGGTGAATGTGGGAGGACCATCTGCGGGTGCCCAGAAGCCTGGAGTGCCCAGGGTACTGTGCAGAGGTCAGAGCAGTGCCACTTCCTTACCCTAGGTGAGGCCTGAGCTCAGATGTACAGCCTTGGAGGCTGCTCAGAGGAGACAAAATGCGGTTTGGGCAGATGCGAGGGATGTACAGGGAGGGAACAACTCACCTGTTTCCCTGGCGATGGTGGTATCTACCTTGGCCTCAGTGGAGCGACTCTTTGCTCCAGGAGGTGTGGTGGGCCCGGCAGATTTCTGAGCAGTCCAGGAATCTGGAACCAGAGAAAGTGGTCAGGCGAGGGAGAGAAAGCAGAGTGAACAGAGAGACAGGGGCCACCCAGGCTGTGGAGGGAGACAGAGTCAGGACAAGAAGAGGGCAGAGGATCATGCTTGACTGGGCCAGTGCTGAGCCAGCGGCCTCCTGCACACTGGGCGGACCTGGGAGACAGGGTGAGCAAGGTGCTGACGGGCTCCAAGGGGATGAAGGGCAGTAAAGGATGGGGGTGCTGCCGCAGGGAAGGGCTGGGCCTGCTGCCTGTCCATGGATCAACCCGGGGAAGGTATGGAACATCCTGCAGGACTCTCGGG
>PVJO010028765.1:0-17676 GCA_004026905.1 Hystrix cristata
TTTTTTGTAGTGCGGGGATCGAACTCAGGCCCTTGTGCTTGCAAGGCAAGCACTCTAATCACTGAGCTAAATCCCCAGCCCCTACCAGCTTAATATTCTAACCACCTAAAAAGACAAGAAAAAGTTTTAGACCAAAAAAAAGGAAAAAAAAAAAAAAAGGAAGCAGAATGTAACCAACCCATGAATTACCTGTCACAAAAGGCACCATCATAAAGAGGACTCAGGCACAGCTGAGTATAACATACCTTAGATAACAGCTAAATTCTAAAGTGAACAGTTTGGACTAAGTGTATCTTAAAAATCATCTTTGAGGGCTGGGGATTTAGCTCAGTGCTTAGAGTGTTTGCCTCGCAAGCATGAGGCCCTGAGTTCAATTCCCGGTACCAAAAAAAAAAAAAAAAAAAAAAAAAAATCCTTGAAAATCCCTAAGGAAGCAGCACTCATGAGGCTGAGCAAGGAGGACCGCCACAAGTTCAAGGCCAGCCTAGGTTATTTAGTGAGTTCAAGGCCAGCCTGAACTACACAGAAAGACCCTGTCTCAAAAAACCAGTAAGAAGGCTGGGGATTTAGCTCATTAGTTAGAGTGCTTGCCTAGGAGATGCAAGGCCCTGAGTTCAATCCCCAGCACCAAAACATAAAACAAACAAACAAACAGAAAAAAAAAACAGTGAGAAAGAAAGGGAGAGAAAGAAGGAAGGAAGGAAAGAAGGGAGGGAAGGAAGGAAAGAAGGGAGGGAAGGAAGGAAGGAAAGTAGGAAGGAAGGGAAGGAAGGAAGGAAAGAAAGAAGGAGAGAAGGGAAGGAAGGAAAGAAGGAAGAACAGAAGGGAAAGAAGGCAAGGGAAGGGAGGGAAGTAAGGAAGGAAGGGAGGAAGGAAGAAAAGGGAAGGGAAGGGAAAGAGGGAAGGAGGGAGGGAGGAAGGAAGGAAGGAAGGGCGGGCAGGCCTAAGTAAGGCACTGTGTCGAAGACAGACTGTCTCAGACACTGTCTCTCAGGTCCAACACACCCAGATTTTCCTCCAAAGTTGGAATAGATGACTATGACTTTGTGTTTGAGACCAGAGTCTAGCTTCTCTTTAAAGACTATGTGGTGGGCTGGTGATGTGGCTCAGTGAAAGAACACGTGGTACAGCATGTCTGAAGCCCATGAGTAAATAAATAAATAAACAAACAAATGAACAGACAAACAAATTTACTGGTTGTGATAGCACACAATGATAATTCCAGTTACTTGGGAGGCTGAGGCAGGAGGATGGCTCAAACCCAGGAGTTTGAGACAAACCTAGGCAAACACAGACCCTCTCTAAAAGTAAGTAAAGACTATGTTGTCACAACAACATATTTACTAATAAATATTAGAGTCACACTCAACACTAAGCAGCACATAGAAACAAAGATGATAGAGGCAGCAGTAGCTTCCTTTCCATCCTCTCCTGCATGCTCCAAGGCAAACAGTAGTGGGGTAGAAAGCAAAATAATCTAATTGTAATTGTGTATTTTAAAAGTAAACATGCTGGGAACAGATGTAGCTTCGAGGTAGAGAACTTGGCCAGCATATGCAAGGCCATGGGTTTGATCCCCACAACAAACAAAGAAAAAAAGAAAGAAAGAAAGAAAGAAGAAGAGACAGACAGACAGACATGAGAAAGAAATGGAAAATTTAGCCCTGGAAATGAACACCCCATGTCGTTCACTTCAAATCCATTTGGATGTTTGACTTCACCAGCAAATACATTTAGCTTGAAGTCCAAAGAAGCCTTTTTCCCTCTTACATCCTAAGAATTATCCTACAAGTCGAAAAAAGAGAAACTGCCTCCAGAGTATGTACTGCCCTCAGGGACGAATTGAAGAAAATACCTAAGAAAAGCCACAGTCTGTTTTCCACTATTTTAACAGATAGTTTCATCCATGTGAAGGACAGAAAAAACCATTGTGAGAGATAAAGACCATGTTTTAAAAGCTGAGAAGTTAGAGGAGGCTATTTCCCAGTTTCGGAGTCAATAGCAAGCAATTCGTCCAAAGGCTGCTAGAATACAGAGACGTGATATGAACACAAGCAACTTTAAACGTGTTGGCATATAAAGCATCAGAAACTCAACTGGGAAACCCGGAACAGGCAGTCATCCAAGAAAGCACTTCTATCACCTATGGCATTGTCCCTGTCCCAGCATCAAGACAGCCAGAGGCAAAGGCAGGCGACCAAGTGTGCACATAAGAGAAGCTGGCTAGGGATCTGGCTCCCAAACATCCTCCTCAATCCCCACTTTGTCTGCTCCAATGACCATCATCAGTATAATCTGCTGACTGACTTCTCTCTCTTTCTCTGGGTTAGAGAAAAGGTAGAACAAGGACTGGACAGTGACCGTGAGAGAGGATTAAGGTCGGAAGAGGTAGACAGACTGCTGACTGCTGCCAGGAAGGCTGAGTGGGAAGAGTATGACTGCCAATCCCTGTTGCATTCAAGTATTCATTCAACAAACACCAATGAAGCATCTAAAATGTGCCTACCGTTTTGTTGAACATTCCTCATGTTAGACTGGCTTAAAGAGGGTTGTTTCTCTCAAATATATAAAGAATTCAAAAAAAAATCAGACCCCCCCCAAATTTAAAGACCCAATCCAAAAATGGGCAACTGAAATAGACACTTCTCAGATGAAGAAGTAGAAACAGCAGATAGAAATATGAAAAAATGTTCAACATCACTGGTCATTTGAGAGATGCAAATCAAAACAACCCTGAGATTCCACCTCACTCCACAAAGAATGGCTATTATCAACAAATCAGACAATAACAAATGCTGGAGGGGCTGTGGAGAAAAAGGAACCCTTCTCCACTGTTGGTGGGAGTATAGACTGGTGCAACCGCTATGGAAATCAGTGTGGAGATTCCTCAGGGAACTAGGACTAGAGGTTCCATTTGACCCAGCTATTCCCCTTCTTGGCATTTTCCCCTCAAAAATTAAAACCATCATACCGCAACAATATACGCACACCCATGTTCACAGTGGCACAGTTTGTAATAGCTAAATCTTGGAAACAACCCAAATGACCATCAACAGCGGAATGGCTGAAGAAAATGAGTTTTTTTATACAATGGAGTATTACTCTGCCAGAAAGAATGATAAGCTTCAGATATTTCTAGGTAAATCCATGTATCTTACAACCATACTCTTAAGTGAAATAAATCAGACACACATGTTTAAATACCGCATTGTTTCTCTGGTGTGAGAAACTGAAACTGTAAATAAAGACTAAAATGTATTATATTGGGAAAAGGAAGAAAATGTCCAAATGGGAAAGGGAACAAGGGACGGGGAAAGGAACAGAAGGACAAGAGAAATAAGAAATGGAAAGAAAAAAATGGAAACAAAACTTTTGCAAATAAGGAGGGAGGAGGGAGTGAAGGGAGGGGAGGGGAATGGGAAAAAAAGAACAAGATATATCATGTACAGGTACAAATCCCCTATGATGAATGTTATCACTATGTACATCTAAAATGTACCATTAAAATAAAATTTTTTTAAAAAGAGGGCTGTTTCTAGTTACTTTTATATTGAGTCTCTCTGTATCACTGAGGGGAGTAAGCATGGACCTCTTTTTCTGGAGGGTCGTGGCACATAACCATCCTAATGCAGTCAGAAGCTCCTAGCCTTGGAGGAAATGAAGAGAAGAGAATTCAAGCCCATCTGCAGGTCAGGAGAATTGCTTCATATACTGTCAGCTTCCAAAATCAAAGCAGAGACCAGCTTCATGATGTGTTTAGTGGTAAAACAACGCCCCATTTTCACTGTGGATTCCTGGAGGGACACTTTTAGAACAGAAATTTGAGAACACATGGATTATTCACTAGGCTGAAAAAAAGAAGCCAGTGAGGGTAATCTATAGTACTATGAGAGATTTTCAAGTTCAGAGATTGAGGACAGGGTCTAAAAGATTTCAGCACAAGGCAACAGGCAGCAAGAGTTACGTAGTGAGACTGGTGAAAGATGCCTACATCCATTTTTCATTTCTCCAGAAGACCATATTCTGCCAGTCAAGTAAATGAAGAAAATGTTGTCCAAAAGCCACAAAATTCATCTCTTCCTTGATCCAGCAAAACTGTGCCCATCTGTGACACTGCAGATTCCAGCAGTTAGAAAAAAAATAATAATAATAGACAATGAAATCCAGTCACTATTTTCTGAAAGCTATTCTCAAGACTGAGCCTAGGGTATTGACTCTCCCTGACATTATTTATTAGTGTATCTTTCTTTCTTTTCTATCAAAAACTTTATCTAAAAACAAATGTAGCAATGAGCATGGACAAGTTAATGTTCTGGTACCTGCAGGAGGCAATGCTGAGAGAAAATGGATGATGAAAAAGTATCCAGACCAGGACCCCAGGCAGGGAGTTCCACTGAAAGCAGAAGATATCTCCTTTCCCATTCCAATTTTTGATAGGTCCTACCTCAACTCCTACACAGCTTTATCTATAAGGATGAACAGATCGACCTGTGCTAAATGACTGCACATTTACTCAATGCTTCCTGTGTCCTCAGGAAAACCTACTAACACCTTGGCATACTCGGTGCACATTGTTAGCAACCTTCTTTGCTCATAAGCCTGCAGGCTTCTACCCTCAGTGACTACATGATGGCCTCACAGAGTCAACCCATGGCAAAGTTGTTCTGCTTATATTTATTATTATTATTATGTAATTCAATTAGATGTTGTATTATCTGATAAAGTAAGACAATGAAGAAAGTTAATTTCTTCAAAAAGTAGATCAAATTATTTTAAAGAATCAATAAATTTGAGTGGCTTACCTCCTCAGTATGTGGAATCTAAACAAATGACAAGAAAGTAGAATGGAGATTACTATTAGATAAGAGGAAGGGAAAAGGAGGAAAGAAAGAAGTATAAGGGTGAGATTGGGGGCATGAGCATGAGCAAAATACATTATATGCATTGAAACCAAAAAACAAGTGAAACAAAGGGAAATGGAGAAAGAGGAGTCATGGGGGGAACGATTATGTAATATATATGTATAAATCTGCTGATGGTTCTGATCATAGTACAGAAGGTGATTAATGCTAAAGACAAATCAATCAAGCTATTAAAAGATACGAAGGGGGCTGGGGATTTAGCTCAGTGGTTAGAGCACTTGCATTGCAAGCACAAGTCCCTGAGCTCAATCCCCAGCACCAGGAAAACAAAAAACAAAAAACAAAAAAAACCACATAAAAGATACGATGGCTCAAATAGAACAAAGCTTAAAAACAGAAGGAACTACTTCCCTTGAAGTTACTACAAAGGAGAGAAAACATTTAGAAAATTTTAGAAATCTAATTTGCCAATCAGTTAATGACTAATTTACAGCAAAGTAATATGACTGAATGTGACTGTTAATCCTGACATGTCAACTTCATTGGATTAAGAAAGATTAGTAAAGCATGCTTCTGGGTGTGTCTGGGTGGGTCATGGAGCCATGGCCTTAGGTGCCACATATGGTTCTTTGCCCCTTCCCGTCTGGTGCTGTTCCCCTGTTCTGCTCCCTGACCAATATGAGCTGAGCACCTTTGCTCTGCCACACCCTACTACCATGATGTTCCTGCCTTGAAGCCAGCTGACTGTGGGCTAAATCCCCCCAAACTGTGAGCTAATGAAACCTTGCCACCTTTAAGCTGTGTCAGGTATAATCAGCAACAGGAAGGCTGACTAAAGTATATGAAGATTAGTCTGTTCGCAATTATTGGGATATGTTAAGAGGAAAAATGTCCCTCAACAGATGACTGTATAAGCAAAATGTGGTATACACACACAATGGAACAATAATCCTTAAACAGTAAGGAAATTCTGATACACGCTACAACATGGATACCCTGAAGAAATTATGCTGAGTAAAACAAGTGAGACACAAAAGGAGATATATATTTTATATAAGACACCTAAAATGGTAAAATTCATAGAGACAGAAAATAGAGTGGTGGTTTCCAGAAGCTGGAGAGAGAGAGGATTGAGGAGTTAGTGTTTAATAATTACAGAGTTTCAATTTGGAGAGATTTAAAAGCCCTGACAATGAATGGTAATGAAGACTGCAGAGCAATATGAACGTACTTAATGTAACTGTACATGTAAAAGCAAATAAAACAGCATATTTTATGCATATTTTACCACACCCTTTAAAATCTGGAGGCTATTTCATCCACTCATGATCTATTCCAGGATCACAGTAAGAGGAATAGAAAAGAAGAAAATAATTGAAATCATAGGCAATACTAAGGAAATAGAGCTAATTTTTTTATTGGATGAGGAAATAGGTTAAGAAAAAGAAAACATCAACGTTTTTAGCCTATAGTACTGGGGAAATGATGACAACATTAAGAGAAAAGATATGGGCAAAAGGAGGAAGTGGTTTTTAAGCAAAAATAATGATTTCTGTTTTGACATGTTAACTTACAAGTGACAACAGAAAATTAAAATGAGAAGGCCACTAAGTAGCAAGAAAGTGATGAATAGAGTGCAGCTAGATCAAACTAGCAAAGGTAGGCAGACTGAGGACATCAACCTTGCCATGAGGCAGCTGGTGAATAAATAGTAGCCTTCAAATAACAAGAATCAAGGGTACAAAACAAACCATTGTCATTGAAAAAGATTGATTACCAACACAGAAACAAGTTGTTGAAAAAGTGATGAAATATAGAACACTATATACGTCCCTTTCTCTAAAATTAAGGACTGTTCTATTTAGATGAAGTTATAATGCCCTTTACATCTCATGAACAATATCCTGGAATCACACAGTTTGCCGAATTAATTTTGAGACATATTTTCCTGGACAGATAAGTAGAATCAAAAGAGAAAACTTTAGGATGTGTGCTATCAATTTATCAACCCAGTTTCTCAACCTAGTTTGCTGAATAATTCAACCTGAGATTGCTTGTGAACAAAAGGATATTCTAACAACATACTATATACGAAGGACTGTAAATACACTATCATGGTGGCATTAATAACATTCTTTTATTCATTTAAAAAGCATGCATGGAGAGCTCACTATGAATCCAGATACAGAATGAGAGTCCCAGGAATGCACAAAAGAATGCTACATATCTGATGCCTTGGAAAACCCTTGAGGCCTACAGAGGAAAATAGAGTAGATAAACCAGGGACTGATCTAGCACACTAATTCTCTTAGTTAGGTTTCTGGTGTAAGTCTCATAGTACAAATGCCTACTTACAGTGTTTTCCTTAATTTGTAGAAAGACTGGCTTATACTAGATTACTATTAAACTGTTCGATCTAGTCATTACACCCTTGGCCACATATATAATATGTACTTATAATTCTTACTTTCACTGTATCTAGAAATATAGGTGAATATAGACAGGTAACAAAAAAGGGAAGAATGAGCTGTCCTATTATCAAATAATCTGAAGCTCCTCTCTACTTGAATATGTAAAATTATTCCTTGATTGACCCATAATTGACAATACTACCTAGTACCTCCAGCTGGAACTTCTGCAACCTTTACTGTTCTTCAATCTAGCATGTTAAGAACAAAAACTGATTCATTCTATGAACTAATCACTTCACAAATGTATCTTTTTCTCCTCAAATATTTCATCAGCTCCTTAAGGCTAAGAATTACACCTTCCTTTTCTTTTGAGATTTCTCTCCAAGCCTAGAGGGGTTTAGTAAATATTTACTTAATCTAATTAAATTAAGTATGTGCCTTAAAATCTTGTGTCAGGTTGTACTGTGGAACATGGTCAAATTAGTAACTAAACATGCCATCCTTGGTTTGACTCAAATGCTTTCTTCAAATTTTATTGTTTTTAATATCCAAAGTGCTACTTCTCTTTCTCACAGCCAGTTCCCACAACTTTGGAATTTACAGTATTTTCATATTTCCATAATGACATCTGCTGGTAGGAGAAGAATGGATGAACTGCAGGAATTTTATTCAACTAACTATAGCTACCCATAGTCCAGTCTGAAATAACTAATGTTCCTGAATATACAAAGAGTAAATCTCAATGACTCTAAATACCCAAGTACTAAAAATTTGACCAAAGAAGACAAGTGCTATTTCAATACTATTTTCTACCCAGAATCAAAATGTATCCCTATAATCTCCACCCAAAGCAAAATTGCTGCAACTGAAGGCCATTACTATTAAGGACTTCAAAATCATTAATTCATTCTGTTAAAATATTTTACTCCACTTGCAAGTTAGCATTTAAAATACCAATATTTAACAGAGTATCATTCACTTAAACTTTTTCTGCTCTTTTATATAATTAATCACTAGATCAAGGTTCAAGTGGCATTAGAAGACAATAAATAGAGCATGTGTCTCAGTGGCAAGCAGCAGGTCATCTTATCCTTGGGGATTAAACAAAGAGAAACAGTAAAGCAAGCCATTCTGGAAACACTGCTAGAAACTTTACATACACCTTTGTCTCCTGCAATCTCTTAGTAAGAGACACAGTTGCCAGCTTCATCTGTCTTACGCTATAAGCTTCAAGACGGACAGGATTAGGCCTTTAGATCTTGGTGCTCTGGTGCTCGGTGCTCAGCACATGGGCTGGTACACAGTAGGCACTGATGAATATTTTTAAATGAACAAGTAGGGGGGTGGATGTGTGCATATGTACACAGAGGGTGACCATATAGATTTCACCTTGAGTAAACCTTTTCTAGACATGAAAATGTTAACCAGATTTGGCGGGTTCACTCTGACAACACCTGAGTAAGTTTATTTAACTCAATAGTTTGGAAGCCAGAAAAATTAACCAAGACAGTTTCAAATAAAATATGGATAAGCTATATCTATGTGGGTGTCTTAAAGAATTATAGGTAAGAGTCAGGGATTTAGCTCAGTGATAAAGCACTTGCATAGTAAGCACAAGGCCCTGAGTTCGATCCCCAGCATGCCTTCCCTAAAAAAAGAGTTAATACATAATGTATAACTCATTGACACATACTACACAGACTTATTTAGCCAACTATCACTTTTCTTTAAAAATCAGTCATGTGAACCAGAGACAGAGGACACAGCAGTCTCAAAACAATTTTTCTTTTTAACTGTCTGCAGGTTAGAGTCCATAGTGGCCTTCATTTAGCTGGTAAGTCTATGTGTGGTTGTTTTGTTTTTGAGTATGTCTTTATGATTCTCTTAGACTTCCCTGGACTTGTTGCAGTTTGATTTCTTTTGCACAAAGGAGGAACAGCTTATAGGCAAAGTGCATGAAGTGGATTGTTCGTGATTCCCCATTTCAAAAATAGTGCCATTCCTCCAAAACACCAGGGCAGAGACATAATTATCACGCATATTAGTCAAAAGCTGCAATTTGCTTGGGCACTTTAACAGGTTTTCTTTTTACTCGTACTGAATTCAGATAATGAATCAATTCAATAAATATAACAAGCAACTACCATGTACTATCCCTAGCAGGCACTACAAGAAAGCAGCCTTGGATTTTGCCCTCAGAAAAAAGAGTTCATAGTCCAGAATCACAGGCATTATTAGCCTCATCTGCTGTGAGGTCTAAGTCAGACCCTGCCAGCAAGTCAGTATTGGGCCTACTTGGTGTTCCAGCTCTCACCCTCACCTCACAAGAGGTACCTCTGTGTGCACATGGCTAAAATACACATAATGGAAAGAATGCACTGCACTGATCCAAAAGTACTATGGCTCATTAGGACATCCCATGAATTAACATCCTAGTTCCTAGATTCCTACAATTCCTACAATTCATGGAAATCTAGTTCCTGGCCTGGAGCTTTTGCTCATCAATAATTTTGATTCAAAGATAAAGCTGTGTAGAAAAACTGCAGTGATTCAAAAAAATGTAATCTTTGGGCACCATCGTGTGTGTGTATGTGTGTGTGTTTGTGCCCGTGTGTGTGTGTGTATTAGACATGCTGAACAGAAACATTTTTGACCCAATACTCAACATAGCTGATTAAAGTATTTCATTTCCTGCTTTACACCCAGAGAAAATACCAGGATGATTCATTTTGTCTAGGGCTTATTAAAGACAAGAATCACAGGGGAAACCCCAACCCTCTTCCTAATACCCTTACATCAAAATTCATTTGAAAAAACAAAATATTTCTTCATCTAGGTCCTTGACCTAAGATAAACTCGTGAACCATCTGAGAGACATCAGGGGAAAAAAGTGAAATAATACTTAGCACAGTACTTAGCACTATTCTAAGTACTCCTGTAAATCTCACAACTCTCCTGTGAAAGATTATCCATCCAAACTTTATAGCTGAGAAACCAAAATTCAGAGAGGTTTAGAAACTCACTGCAACTACTTAACTCAAACAGCAGTCAAGACTTCTTGTGTTGTAGGTAAATAGATGCACCTTGAGAACATACTCTTAAAAAAAAAATTCTCTTAAGTGAAATAAATCAGAGTACACATCGAATTGTTTCTCTAATATGAGAAACCATAAGTGTAAATAAGGACAAAGAGGTATAATAGATACTATATAAAAGAAAGATAATATTCAAAAGAGAGGAGAACTAGAAAGGGAGAAGAGGGAAAAGAAGGAAGGGAAAAAGGAAAGAAAGGGGAAAGGGAAAGAATGGAAAAATATAAATAAACCTGCTGTAAATAGGGAAGGGGGGGAACCAAGATACATCATGTACAGGTACAAAATAACCATGATAAGTGTGATCATTATGTATACAATGTACCAATACATGATCTTGGTAAAAAATAATAAATAATTTTAAAATTGTTTTAAAAAAGATTTCTTGCATTACAGAATGATGCTTTCTCACTGTTCCTGTACTGCAAAACTGCTGCTTCTAAATGTCACCACATGAGAGTGTAAGTGTGGGATAAAGGTTTTATAAAGCCTAAACTTATACAAATTTTGTGTCCATCTCCAAGGAAAATTCAAAATTAGATATGAAATTGAGTAACAATGAATACTGAAATTATGCAAACTACAAACTTTTTAAAGCTATTAAGTATCACAAATATTTTCTTTCAAATTAGTTTCACTTTGCTTAGAGATATGTCTTTTCTGTTATATCTCAACTTAGATATGAACAATAATTTGGAAAAAAAGCCTTAATATATAAAATTAACCTGAAGATAAGGTATACACAAGTATAATTCAAATGTTCCTACAGCGCATTGAGCTATGTTAAGTGGATAACTAAATTCCTCTTAGACTATACACTATGTTTATTAGTGAATATGTGAGGGTTTTGTTATAAAACTCTTGTTTCTCAGGGCACTTCACTTGCTTTGCTGGCAACTGTGTATGTCCATTCCTCTGAAACCAGGCAAGAAATTCTTGGGACAAGATGCAATAAATACAGTAAGATAAAATCCAGAATGGGATGCTGAAAGTGCACAGATATTCTCGCTGTAATGCCTTTGGGAATTCTTGATAAAATCTATTCTATACTATTTTCAGGAAGAAATAAAAAATAGATGGCACCTGGCATTATCAAGCATATTCCAGACAAGAGATAATGTATCTTTCTAGGGATCAATTTTTGCGCTCACAATTTTATGTCTGCTAAAGGTAAGAATTTTCTACAGTGCAGGTTCTCAAATCTGGTTTCCAATCTCTTTTTTTCTTCACTCTCCTTGTGTTTCCAATGATAAGAACCATAAGACTGGTTCATATCCTTAGGACCTCTGGCCCTCATCTTTCCTCCCACCTGAATGAGTCATCTCAGTGGGTGGCTTGCTATTGGTAGAAGTCATTCCTCACCAAGATGGCTACAAAGGCTACTGCAAATATCCCAGTATACCACATGTATCCCCATTTCAACTTCCTCTAGCCAGGATCAAAATGTGCCCATCACTCTGATGAAAGGTGACATGAGGTGAACTGTTTTGGTAAGGAAGCTGGAGTGGAAAGAGATGGTGATCTATAGGGACTTCATTTAAAACTCATCTAAATCTTGCTTTTGTAAACTTTAGAATTATACATGACCATGTGAACATCTACAGCCTTCCTTAGATGGCCTGAGATCAACTGCCACTGTGGAATAGATCAGATTGGAGGAAAACCAAGTTGAAGGACAAGCAAGTCAAGGGCCAAGAAGATATATAATAAGGCTAATAAGGTATTTCTGTGCCCCTATATTTATAAAAATATATAAAAGACTTGGTTCAAAGCAGATATTCTATAAGAGAAGAAGAGTAAAGGCCTGACAGTCATCTCTGTTTCAAATGTTTCAGTGAATCACCGTCAATCAGTTTGGCTAAGACTCTCCCACAAATGTCACCTCCACAATCCACTATAAAAGAACTTGAGACTGTAGCTGGGGCTGTAGCTCCGAGATAGAACTTACCTAACATGCACGAAAAAGGCTCTGGGTTCCATTCTCAATAGGGAAAGAAGGAAGGGAGAGAGGGAAACTTCAGAGACCAACACAGTTGGTCACAGTTACTAAGATCGGATTTTTGGCCTTTTTCTCCCTTCTTCAGGGTCATAGTTTCCTATCTTGCACACATGTTTGTAATAGGCCATTTTGTAGAAAAATTAGGAGCACTAATGTTCCATGCATTATTTTAAGAGTCTAAAATAGACTGTAAGGTTATTGTTATCTCTTTAACTCTTGTCAGCTCATCAAAGCTTAAATGTCTAGTTTCAGGGAAAGCAAATTGGTTTTCATCAAGGACTAAAGAAATAAATATGATCCCTCACAAAAAAACAGTGTGAGGTCCTTTTATTCTATTGGACATTGCCTGTAGAGTTGATCCTTCAAAGGGAAATATCCATTAATTTCAGCTCCAAAGGACACACAAAATTGACCCCACAGGATTTTAGACTTTCATTTATATGCCTTATATAAATGACTGCCTCTGTCACCTCCTGTTGCTACCTGAATTGGGCAGGATGGGCCCTAGATCTTGTAAATACCTCTCTTTCCAGACACAGACAACCTGAAAACAAAGCCTACGCTCTTACAGCACCAGAGAAAAGCTCCATCCCAATGCACATACCTAAATGCAGACTGCAGGCTTTTCTGAGAGCTGTGAGGCTGAAAGCAAACTAGCAAAGCCTTTTCACCATACTTGCTTAGGACACTTAGAACAAAATAACATCACTACTTCTTTTACCATAAGACTGACAAAACTTCATTCTGGGTTACTACATGCAGGAACTTTCTTACATGCTTCATGCAGACCCTTCTGAGGTAAATACAATTAGCTATATTTTATAGATGAGGAAAAGTGAGGCTAAGAGAGATAAAGACATTTTCTCTAAGATCTTGTAGCCACGTAAGGGCAGAGGTGATATTCACACAGAAGACATAACAGTGTGTGAAGCAGTATCCCAGTGTAAAATGGGGAGACCATGGGCTGTGGGTTTAGCTCCTGACTCTGCACATAAGAGTAGTGTTACCTGAGAGAGGCAACTGTATCCCTTTCACCATCATTAGATAAGAGTAGCACCCACCTCAGACATGTTGCAAAGGCTGAATGAATTTGGGATATAAAAGGTAAGCACTTAAAAATGCTTGATAATTTTTCAATACTTTCCCTTCCTCTCAAGCTTCTTAGAGACACAGGCTACATCTTTTTTTCTTATCTTGAACACACCAAGCCCTAGGAAATATCTGTGGAAATGAATTCTTGTCATATCCAGTGCTTTTTGTTGACAGTTAGCTGACATGATGTTTTCTGAAGCATCCTGGCATTGCTATGCCCAAAATATTAAAATTCTCATTTCAACATATTGACTGGATATAATATCCTACACAATAATGCAAATAAAGTAAGAAATGGGTAAGAAAAAAATGTTATAATTTACTATGCTATCAGTCCCAGTATCTCTTTTTTATAAAAAAAAAGGTAAAGCAAGTGGAATATAAGTAAAATAATAATCATATTATATATAAACCTGCTGATCAACATTGTGGCCCTTATAAGAGACAGATACGGGTAATGGGCCAGGATCCTATCCAATCCAATAAGGTGGTCTAATATGGCCTGGTTTTGAGAGCTCCAGACCAGTTGCTAGGACACAAACCCAAGAACACAAATGCCAAAGCCAGCCCCACACCCTTAAAGAGAGACAACACTAATAAAAGAAACAGAGTGTGGTCTACAAACACACATTCAGGCAAGAAATTAGTCCACTTCTCTCCATCTCCATGTCAGTCATCCTAGTTTAAGCCATCATTATCTTTAGCCTGGAATTCTACAGTAGATTCCCTAACTGATCTCCTGCTCCTGTCCTGCCTCTTTTACCCATTCTTACAGTGCTGTCATAGAAAGCTTTGAAAATGTTGGTCTCCTGGCCTCCCACAGTTCCTAGAATCAAAACCAGATTCTTTACACAATATATAAATGTATTAAAACATCATGCGGTACCACACAAAGGTATACAATTATTATCCATCAATTAAAATTTTTTCAATAAATTCTTCATTATGGTCTGGAAAGCCTAATAGGATCTGGCTCCTGTTTGCCTCTTCATTCATAAATGAACCGATGAAAGAGAGCAATGAGCCACCCATCTAGGATAAAGCTCAGAATGTCTTACACCCGAGAAATGACTAATTTCACCTTTTGGAATCTCTTCAGCACACTGGGCTCACAAAGAAAATACAATAGCCTGCCACCACCCCCATATTTCAAGAGTCACATTCCAACCATCGATGGTGTTACACGCTGCAATCCCAGCATTCTAGGACGGTGAGGCAGGAGGATCACAAATTCAAGCCCAGCCTGGGCAATTTAGCAACTTAGAAAGACCTTGTCACACATTTGAAAATAAAAAGGGGCCAGCGGTGTATCTCAATACAAAGACTCTGGTTCAATCTCCAATACAAAAGAAAAGAGTTATATTCCTAGGAGTGGTTTTCCAAACATGGAAAGAAGGGAAGAGTTTTGCTGGACAACACCTATTTCATTCTCTTTTTACTTCTTCAGACTTAAACAGAGTAGGTGATGTACTGACAGCCATAAACACCTGTGAGAAAGAAATTAGAAATGTTGAGCAAAAGCAGATATACTTCTAGGAGGAAGGCAGAGAGAAATCAGTGAAAATTAAGGAATGAGGCAGGGAGAACAGAGAAGGAAAGAAGCAATGAGAAAAAATCCACATAACGCTCTCTGTCTCTCTTTCCCTGGGACAGTCATTTGACTGGGACTCATCTGGAAAACCTTGAACCTTGGAGAGACCTAAAACCCCCCAGGAATGGGCTTAAGAGCTGGAAAGGTACATACATACCCTAATATCTTTGGGTGAGTGGATGCATAGAAGGCAATAGCTAAGGGTAGATAATATTCTATCATAACTAGATTCATTCACCTCCAACTCTGATGATAATTTTCCCCTCAGTTCTAAAGTTTCCATCCACTGGTTGTACAAGAACAACATTTTCTAAATGAGGGAGTTAGAGATGAGTAAATCTCTTTATTCCCTTTTTCAAAGGAATGTGAAGTCATTCACCTTCTTCTTTGAAGTAAGAATAGAAGACTATAGGAATTCTAGCTCTTTAAATAACCCCTCTGCTCCCTCCTTTTCCTAAACTACTAGAGCATGATAAGTATATGTGTCATATGCTGCCTTTTGTTATTATCTAACTGGTTCGAGAATGGCCTGCCTCTTACTAAATTACAAGTTCCCTGCATGTAGAAAACAGGTACAGTCATCCCTCAGGTGGGAGGCTTGTTCCTGAAGCCCCAAATCCTCAAAGTTCAAGTCCCTTATATAAAATGTTGTAGTATCTGCATTTTATATGTGTGTGTATATATATATATATAAAAGGATGTGTGTGTGTGTGTATATATATATATATATATCCTTCTACGTATTTTAAATCATCTCTAGATTATTTATTATACCTAATACAACATAAATGCTATGTAAATGTTTACTGTATTGTTAGGAAATAATGACAGGAAAAAATCTGTACATGTCTATTGCAGATGCAATTTTTCATTTTAAATATTTACCATCTGCAGTTGGTTGAATCCATGGGTAGAAAACTCACAAAACAGAAGACTTAACACATTCCTTCTTTCATTTGTATCTCCCACAATGATCAGCACAGTATCAGAAACATAGCAAGCATTCAAGAAAAACATACTACTTCAAGTTCACTACACTAAATGCTGTATTGGATTGCCAATTTATTTTTAGTTTTAAATTTATCTTTGTGCTGAGATGTACAGGTCAGTGTCAGAACACTTGTTAGCATGCATAAGATCCTGGTTTCGATCCCTTGATTGTAAAAAATATTTATTATTCCTCCTAAAAATTGTCTCTCAAGGACATGAGAATTTAATGTGACATAAGGGAAGCTGAAAACAAATCACGACTAAGATGTTAGTAGTGGTTTCAATAAATCAGTGCACTCTACCTCATCTGCATAGCTAGTCTTAACATACCAAAAAACTGGCATCGTGATACCCCATGATGTGATAATAACAGTTTATCTGTTGCTGTGTAAACACTAAGGAGCTAGCACATTAGTAGATGTGCTGGAAATATCTATCCAATCCTAAAAATATCACTTCCTTTTCAAAGATTTTCCAGGTTAATACAAATACATGAGAAAAAGTACTGAAAGTTTATCAAGGTTGCCTGGTACTCTCACAAATTCATTAGCTGAACTTTCCAAGCTCTTCTCTCACATATGAAAACTAGGTTGAGTTGTCACTACCATTGCTGACTTACTAAATTTTCAGAAATGCAACAGAGTCTAATGCTGCAATGACCACTCCTTCTTGGGCCCATAGCAAGAATTACTAAATGAGGGAATTCTTTTGCTTGAGTCTGGACTTGGCTTCAGAACTTTCTCCCCACCCCCCACTTCCAAAGACACTTAAACAGCTTTTGTAAAGCACAGTGAAAATTTGGTATGAAGCTTTTCCTCATACCTGAGTTAAGACCTTCTGACCTCTCATGAAAAACAAACTCCAAATCAGGTTACATTTGTCTTTAGTGATCCTTAAACCCTCTTTACAGGAATTATCCCCATTGTTTCCATCATCCCCATCCCCCAAAAAGCCATCATTGTAGGATATTTATGTTAGGCCAAACTGCCAAATTCCATGCTACATGGCTGACCTACCTTCCACAGATACTGCTACATTCTCAAGACCATTCTTCCTCCAACATGCTTCTCTGTTAACATATGTCTATCGCCTTATTCTCTCAGGACTATTCTTTCTTGGTTACATAGATACCTGCTTGGTTAGCCTGACGAACCCACCTAATGTCCTAATGTTCTACAGGAACATGTTTTCCTTTTAGTAGCAATGGAAACAATGCTTTCTATTGTTCTCCCTATTCCTTCTGGAAACAATGGCCAGAATGAAACTAACTGGGGAAATTTCAGACTTTAATGTTAATTGGCTAGAAGAGTAATTTGGGAACCAGAGAGAGAAACCACTGCCAGTCTCACCTCTTTAATTTTCTGAGTGCCCACTCAACAATTGTTCTTCAATCAGTAATTGCCCTAGGTCTTTTCTAAATCCATTTCAGCAAGCTACTTTATTTTTTTTTTAATTTTTTTTTTATTATTTTTTACCAAGAACATGTATTGGTACATTGCATACATAATGATCATAATCAACATGGTTATTTTGTACCTGTACATGATACATCTTGGTTTTCCCCCCTCTTCCCCCCTTCCCCTCCCCTCCCTTCCATTCACCCACCCCTCCCTATTTGCAATAAGTGTAACTACACTTT
>PVJO010028766.1:0-17671 GCA_004026905.1 Hystrix cristata
ACTGATTCATGGCACAATGCCAGGATTAAGGGTGCTAGCATTAAGGATGAGTGATCACTAAATCAGTCCACTGATTGGTTTGGCACCTGCCCTAAACCCAGTAGCCTAGATAGCATATAAAAGGAGGAGAAAGAAGCTACAAAGGCTCCTTGCTTGTTTGCTTGCTTTCCTACCTTCTGCCTGCCAAGAATTGTTTCTCCTTGTTATACCTGCCTGCCTGCCACCCTGCCTTGGAGCCAGCTGATTATGGACTGAAACGTCTACAAACTGTGAGCTAAATAAGCCTTTTCACCTTTAGCTTTGGGTGCTGGGTATTTTGTCTCAGCAGTGAGAAAAAGTAACTAAGACAATATATTTTAATTACTTGAAACCAATATCACTTGCATCTTCATACCAAAAAGAAACTTGTACCAAAAATCTTAGACCTTATACAAAAATAAACACAAAATAGATTATATTTTTAAAAATATATAAAATGCAAAACTTCAAAACACATAGGACTATATCTTCAAGGTACAGGTCTGAGAAGAGCACTTAGACTTGACATCAAAACCATGATCCATAAAAAAAAAAATACTGTTGATGCATTCAATATACTTGATGTATAAAAGAACTTGTTAGCAGAATGAAAAGATAAGCTGCAACTTGGCAGAAAATTTTCAGTCATGGCATTAGCCAGCTTTCCAGTTGCTGGGACAAAATGCCCAGTGCTCGAAATGCAAAGGATGAGCAGCTTGTCTTGGCTCACAGTTTCGGTGGGCTCAGTCTCTGGTCAGCTGGCTGGAAGGCAGAAACAGCAAGATAGAAAGACATGGTGGAGGGCAGCTGCTCAATCATGGCAGCCAGAAAACAGAGCAAGAGAGGAGGAACCGGGTACAAGAATGCACGCTTCCAGGTCACACGCTATGTCCCACCCTTGCTACCAGGCCACCACCTAACAGCACAGTCAGCTATGTGTACAACACCACCATGCTCCAATCACCTTTTAAAAGCTCATCTCTCAAGACTTCTGTCATAATACTCACATACCTGACAAATGACCACTACAGAGACTATATAAAGAATTGCTAAAAGTGAACCTTAAAAAAAAAAAAGTCCAAGCATTCCAGTGAGAATGTGGGTGAAAGATGTGAAGAGACACTTTACCAAAGAGGGTGCACAGATGACAAGGAGGCACTAGACAAGGAGCAGAGTATCCTTAGCCATCAGGACGCTGCCAAGAGACACTACAGAGACAGCAGCACCCGACTCTCAGAGTGGCTGGAACAGCACAGGGCGGGTGGCACTCAGTGCTTCGGAGGATGCGGGCAAACTGGACGGCCCACATGTGGTTTGGAGGAGCATCAAATAGCTGCTCTCAAAAATAGTTTGGCAATTTCTTGTGTAACTAAACTTGCAAGTCCACTATGACCCAGACGTTATACTCTTGGGGAATTTTCCTGAGAAATGAAAGCCCACAACCCCTTAAAAACCTGTCTGTGACCATCCTGTGACGTTAACCATGACAGCAGAGAAATGGAGTGATGTGGCTGTGATGTGGGGACAGATCACCCCGTCCCACCACCCAGTGTCAGCAGGATGCGAAGAAGAGCTACTGATGGAGCAACCACTTCTGCGGTTCTCATGGGGCCCCAGGTGAGAGAAGAAGCCAACCCAAAAGCCTATGCACTGATGGCGTAGGCTGCGTTTGTGACGCTCTCAGGTGACGAGGTCATGCAAGTGGGGACAGGCCAGTGGTCTGAGAGGCTTGGGTATGTTGGTGTGGTGACTTGGGGATCCCTGTGACCACAGTCTGATCCCACTGTCACCGACACAGGGTTGTTAGTGTGCCCTGGTGTTGTGAGAGGTCACCAGTAAAGGGACACAAAGGACCTCTCTGTACTGTTTACCATAACTGCATGTAAATCTACAATTATCTCAAGGTAAAAAGTTCTGTGACAAAATTATTCACTCATTTACTGAAGAGGAAAATCCTAATGGGAAAAGAACTGATGACATTTTATCCTGATAATAATATCTGCAACACATTATATGCTTTAATCCTCCATGTTGACATGTAATTTAACTGCTTATCACATTAATATCATTTTTAAATGTTTTAGTTCATACTTAATAAATAAAAAGAAGAGATTATAAATTAAACCAGTTTCTCATCAGGTCTCCAGTCACAGATATTCACTAGGAGAATGCTGTGCTTAATAGAGATACCAAGAGGGCTGCCGTGCTTGTGGCTGTCCAGTTAAAAAGGGGAGGAGAGTTCTGGAAGTCAGCGGACCCTGGGCGGGGCCTGGGCATGGTCAGCCTGGTGCTAGACGGAGCAGCTGCAGGAGACATGGGGCTGTGCAGACTGAGGAGTGAGTGGCATGCGGTTTGCTTCCACATCCCGCTGTGACCAAATGCCCACGGGGACTATTTCAACACTAGCTGCACATCAGACATTTCTTTCTGTTAAGTGTTAGAATAAACTTAAAACAAAATGGAAAGGTAATAGAAGAAGGAGGTGGTTCATACGATGAAGGTAATCATTTCATTTCCCTTTTCATTTTGTTTTGAAGGGAACCACTTCTGTACAGAGCAGAAGTTGTCCCTCAATGCAAACTCCCACTCCAACACCTTGCACCTCGCCCTGACCACGGCCATCAGGCACCTGAGAGAGGAACCTCATCCAGAGGAAGGGAGTCCGAACTTGGGCGCCTGCCCCTGAGGACTGGGAGGCAGGAGCAGCCCCACTCCTCACTCATGGTCTTCAAGACTGGGCCTTGTTGGGCTGGGGAAGCGGGGCATCCTTGGCGCCCTAGCTGCCACCCAGATATGTGGTTCTGATGTCAGTATCTTGGGGAGAGTGGAATTAGAGGGTTTGTGTAGTCTCTGAGACTAAGCTACATACTCCCATTCAGACTGGAGCAGAACTCTGCAGCTGGGTGGCCAGCTTTTACAAACCCAGACTGCTCATTCAAAGCCATGGAGTTCCTTTCTCCTATTGTCTCCTATGATAGAACCCCCTTGGGGGCTGTAGAGGAAATGGACACTTGTTAGAGCGGATGTCACCTTATCACCATATGGAAGCCTTTGTCTCCATGATACAGCCTCAGTAAGAGAGACAAGGAATTGAATCAAAATCTTAAGTATGATGATTGGACAGCTAGATGTGCAAAGTCTAAAAACAGAATTTCCTTGGAAACTTCAGGTTTGGCCCAAATCAACATGACAATTTCAAAGAATCAAATCAAAAGTAAATATTTGAAATGAAAAAGCAACGAGATCTTTATAAACACTGTCGGAACTAGATGTTTCAGGGGCGAACAGTTCTAAATATGCATGGGGGTGAATGAGCAGAAGGAGAGAAAGGGAAGGTGGGCTGTCTTGGAGGAGAGAATCTTAGACACTTAGATTTGATCCCAGCCGCAAACAGAACCGTGGCCTGAGACATGTTTGTGTTCTCAGAACTGTCCTCACACCCCGTGGGGACAGCCACGGGACCCTGGCACCGGGTTGAAGTGGCAGGCCTCTACCCAAGCTGGGTGCCACGTGGCCTCCCCAACCTCCCCAACCCCCCCAGCAGAGCTCACTTCTGGGGCTCCTACCTCGGCAGGTGGGCAGAGGGCTGCTCCACTGGCCATTGCTTCGGCACTGGGCACGCGCGGCTCCCTGCAGCAGGTAGCCCGTGTTGCAGGTGAAGTTCACGACGTCATTCAAGTTGAACTCGCTGCCGTTGGTGACCCCATGGGCGGGGTTTCCAGGGTGTCCACAGGTGATTGCTGTGGAGAAGATGGCACTAATCACTGTCTATTTCACCAGATCATTACTACCACCTGGTGCTCCTTGGAATAATTCAGGGTGCGGAACGAGTGGGCTTAGGGTTTTGCTTAGTGGACAGTGCGGATGGTGATGGTGGCCGAAGGGGACAGGAGACAGAGTGATGGTCAAGCCCACCCTTTCACCGTGAACACGGGAGGGAGCAACACCCGCCAGCCACACCGCTTCACAGCAAAGCAGTGAGAGCCACAGGGTGTCACAACCCTGTCTGTGAATCACGGGTTTGGGACATTTTCCCCCAGTGTGCACCAGCTGATTTGGTGAAACTCTGTTTTGAAACACTACGGGATTTGCTTGGAACTTTCGATTGTGTATGCAAAAATTATTCCAGTCTCGACGTAGATCTCATGCAATTAGCAAGATAACTGCCCACCCAAAGCCACGTTCCTTGACGATCCTTATTGTCTGCAATGTGGGGAGCTGTCATCATGTCACACGCTAGATGATGGTAGCATGCAGGACGGGGGTGTTTGTTGCTGGCCTTTGAAAAAGAAACACATTCTGGCCGTAACACTGGTGTTTTCTTCATCACTTATCTTGTCAGCATCTCTATTCTTCTCCTAAGTAAAGCTTTTATCTCTGCACTTTGAGCATTGCCAGACAATACCTCTCACCGTGAACAGCCATGTTCACATGGCTTTTGTTTCATTCACAGAAAAATAAGGCACCGACGAGAAAGACAATTGGTTTAAAAGGAATTTCCCAATAAAGAGAGGGGTGTATCTATTCCAAAACCAAGAGTCTATATTCACACTTGAATTATGGATGTTGAGAAGCGTCACTACATGCAGTTTCGCCTCTTTCTCTTAAAGGACTCTGTATCCAGACCAAACAACGGATGAAACAGAAAGTCGCACGGAAGAGTGAGGCAGAGCTCTTCTGGGAATCTGCGGCACTGGCCTGCAGACTCAGAGTGGCCTCCTCCTGCGATCGGCCCTGTGATCACAGGGATTAAAGGCAACTGACACCAAGGAGGGGAGTGAACACACGAAGCTCTTGTGCTGGGACCGGCTGACATGAATCGATGGGCAGATCCAGTGTGGTCAGGAAGCAGTGTGGGAAGAGGATGGAAGGGGCTGCAAGCTTGGGGCCCCGGCCTCTGTCGGGGACTTGGAGAGGACCACCACTCTTCCCCCGCAGAGCCCTGGGCATGTTTGCAGACAGCTGCACCACACAGGAAATGCAAGGACAGCCAGGCCAAAGCAGTACTCACGGACACAGACGGGGGTCTGTCCAGACCATGTGTGGTCCTGCAGGCAGATCCTGACGGACGTCCCCACCAGCCGGAAGCCGGGGTTGCACTGGTAGACCACCGTGTCCCTGTAGCTGAAGCCGTCCCCGCTGATGTGCCCATTCACGATGGGGTCCGGGGAGCCGCAGTGGCCAGCTGACGGCATGAGCAAAACCAAGAGAAAAGATGCTAGAGAATGTGTAGTGATAAGAAGATCCAAAATTATTTATCTTTCGTGTCAAGTCAATGGCAGCAGAAACGCATGGCTTATTGGAATTACAGTCTCTTACTTGCATATAAATTTTGATTTTATATAGTTCTTGTTTCTAACTTGTCCTCTTTTGCAACTATCATGGGTAAAACCAGCACTATTTCTAATATGTTTGCTTATAGTCATTTCCTCAGTTATGGTTTTATCATTTACTTATTTTTCTTGCTGGTAGTCTATGTTGTTTGTGGTGTTCTATTTCCACAAGACAGTCAAGAGCAAGGAGTGGGGCGGCGATTAGTACCAGCAGGGTTTGGTAAGCTGCTGGGAAATAAAGACAAGACTGAGAAACAGGGTTATCACACTGCCAGTGAGGGACAGAGATCAAAAAACAAGTAGGATCTCAAACATGTCAATAACAGCTACCAGTGACCTGGTGCTTAGAGGAGAATGGCCTGCAGTCGTACAGAGCAGAAGCCCAGAGTTCAGGGCAGAGAAGTCCTGAGGCCAGTCTAGATTTAAGAGAAGTAGGGTCACAGCAGAGTGGTGACCCTATGAGGTGGCTGGGGTGGCCAGGAAAGCTATGCAGGACAAGAAACAAAAGGCACAAGGAAGAGGAAGAGGGGGAGCACTCTATCCTGAAGGATGGGACAGAAACAGGCTATGGGGCCAGAGACCCTGAGCAAGGCAGGGTGCAGATCTCTCCCGGGTCAGACTCCCCTCCACCTCCGCGTCCTCTGCACTACAAATCTCCTTCCTTCTCTCCTTTTCTCTCCCTCTGCTCTCTTCTTTCATTCTCAACGAACAGCATCTCACTACATGAATAAAACTGGAAGGATTAAAGGCAACCGACACCCAAGGCTCTGGCCACATGTGGACTGACAAGCCCAGGAAGGATGCCCACCCACTCCAAGAGCCCCCCCGGCCCCAGAGCTAGAGCTGGTCCTGGGGAGGTGGCCACGCATGCAGCCAGGATGCGGAGGGTGTGGCGGAGGGTGTGGCGCAGGCCTCCCTGGCTACCGCATCCCGCACCAGCCCACAGCACTGTGTGGTCCGCAAGGTCCGGAGTTGAGGACATGGTCGTATTCCTGTCATATCCTATGCGGGGTTTATAGCACCATTACGGAAGAACTGAAATAGCAAGCTGTATCTGTTCTGTGCTTAACCTGAGGTGGAAACATGTTCTGGGGACATCTGAACCCAATGTGTCACCAGCAGGTAAACAGCAGGAGAAATGGAACACCGTCCCTTCTTCCACTCCCATCAGAGGTTGGGCCCCAAGTGCCGGCAAGTCTGGCATGATGAACTCACTGCGGGCTGGGTCAGCTCTAGCAACTCTGGGGCTCTGTCTGGATCGCTGCCTGCACGTCAGGACCTGCTGCCGGCTGAGGATGCAGAGAGGACAATGGGGTGGGCCGAGAGGGCCCTCAGCAGCCACTAGAGCTACCCTGACCCGGTGACGGTGGCTCCAAAGCGCTGCCCCTTCCCAGGCACTGTGGTTCCTCACTATGCTGTACAACCCCATCACAGGGCAGGAAGAGCCCCCAGAGGCCACACCCAGCAGGGCACAGAGACGCCAGCCTCTTCTGAGGTATAAAAAATCTAGCTTCGAGAAACAGCTCATCAGCACAGTCAGACCCCCCAGGGGATAACATGGTGCCCTGAGTGACTGCGAAGCCTGTCACCACTCCAAGAGAAAGGGACTTGTGGCCTGGCAGAGAGGCCAGAAGAAGAGCGGTGCCCTCCCTCCAGGTGGCCTTGACATGGACCAATACACGGCTGAGTTGTATACGGTGCTCACTCTGAAACCTGATTTGCTATCATTCCTCTGGGCGCCTGGCAGTAAGAGTTCTGCAGCCTAAGAGGTGCCCGTGCCAGGAGGAGGCAGAAAGGCTGCCGTGAGTCGGCAGAAGGTTTCCCAGAGCGGATCCTCCTGAGGAACAGGCACTTGACACCCAAAGAGAATGTCCTCCCACCGGGCCTGAGGGAGAGAAGCAATGCAGGGCCGCCTGGTGCCTTAGCTTCCTACCCTGAAGAAATGGACCCAGAGACTTCCTAATTTGAAAGAAATAGAAAGCGATTCAGACTTTGTTTGTACTCGCTTGTCTTTCCAGCTTTCTGCGGGTTTTTTGTGCACATTTAAAATTTCACACCAATTTCACATAGGCTATTAACAAACACAGAATACGCCACAGTTCACTTGTGTATTTAACCTAAATCTCATTAATGATACGTGAGAATGCCAGGGGAAAGCGCACGCAGGTGGAATTCGCACCACCTGTCCTCTGAGCTCCGTCCCCACACAAGGCTGAGTTGTTGTGTACTGTGTTGCTCCTTCTCCTCTGTGAGGGCTCAGCGACCCCGGCCCTGGTTATGAGGGCACCACCCAGAAAGCATTTGCCACCTCTACCACCAGGGTTAGGGTTAGGGTTAGCGGGTCCCTGGTACCTGCCCACATTCATGCTTCACCCCATGTTGAGAATTATTACTCATTCTTTAAGTACCGCTTGAAATAGCAGTACGGTGACTTCCCATTTGATACAAGGTCCCCTGCATTTCTCTAAATAGTCCAGGACTATTTCCTGGACAGTGACCGAAGGATGACCAAAGCTGGCAGTGGCCTTGGTGCTGGGGTTGACTTTATCTGTGTCTTAAAACGCTTCACTGAAAGATGAGACTGACTGTCGTGTGCACCAGGAGGGCAATGATCTTCATCTTTCCAGCTTCGGACTTTGTGCAAGAAAACGCTCCACCCTGTGGCTCTCCTGCCTTGGTGGGATTCAGTCTTACCACTCTCTGTGTCCACATAGGAGCATAGTGGACTTGCTCAGCCCGCACAAGGAATGCAGACGTGGAATGCAAAGGCGTAGCAGGCCAGAGCCTGGGTCGGGGCAGTGAGCCTGTGGCCCATAAGTTCTGCATCTGCAGATCTGACCTTGTGGGGATGGAAAATGTCCCCCCCAAATGTGTCTGTACTGGACGTGTGCAGTCATTTTTCCTTGCTGTCGCCTCCTAAACAATACAGTGCGACAGCTGTTTACCCAGGATTTACATCATGCTAGGTATTACCCGTCATCTAGGGCTGGGTGATCTAATGCCTACAGGAGCGTACGAGTAGAGAGAAGGGAGTTCTGCAGCATTTTACGTGAGGGACTTGAATATTCGTGACTCAGGATCTGGGCGTCTACAGAGGTCCCGGCCCCAATACCCGCCAATATCAAGGGACAACTCTATAGGTCTATGGGAATTTAAAATTATTGCTGTGACTTGGAATTTAATAAATCTCTATTTACCGCACAGAGGTCACTGTACCAACGCAAATATAGCACACAGCCCCACAGTGCCACAAGACAGCACTGAGGCTTTTGGCGAGTGTGAGTCACCTTAAGGGAGCCACAGGAGCTGTCCCCTCTCCTCCCAATGGGCGCTCGGCAGCCTCACACACATGACTCTCCCAGCCTGCTCCAGGGTCACCTTTTCAACTTCCCTGTTTTTACCCATACAAATATTAAATATTGGTATGGGGATTAGAATTGAATCCATTTTTAGAAAATCTGTAAAGCAAATATTCAACCTTACTATTTGCTTTGTGATTATTGGTGGTTCTTGCTGGCAGTAAAATATGCAGCATTACAAATATCCTTGCACCTTAGGAGAATCAGCACTGCAGTGTGTTTGCCATCCATCCTGTGTGGTCAGTGTGTTGGGTGAAATCAGGCTTATTTGGACAGTGAATACCAAAGCCAATTTACAGACTTTTCTTGAGCATTAATAAATGGTCATCAAATGTCAGATGGATCAGGCCCACATATACGCATATGCAGGAATACTATTATTGGCCTTAAACATTAAACATTCATGAATATATTTACATCTCCAGATCTGTGAGTATTAAATGCACACCATAGTGTATTGATGGGCAAGACTTCTTTTTCCCTCCAAGTGCAACCTGTAGGGATGCTGAGAGGCCACCCATTTGCAGTAGATGTGGCACTGTAAAGAAGTCCACTCTGCTGAGGTACAGCCCTGCAGCTGGGTGAGCTACTGGGCCAAGGACCTAATTTCCCTGTCACAAAATGCGTGTTTACAAAATCTCTAACACACCGTAAGACAACGATTATTTAGGATGCATTCGATGTGAAGCAAAATTCAAGCCAGGACCACAGTTTGGACGATGGATGCGGCATTCAGTCTTTTTCTGAGCAGTTCCCAAATCATCACCCTTAGACCTCCCCGCCTGTGTGTATGCAACCCATCCATCGGCCGGGAATTTCCTTCTCATCTTTTCTGCCTGGAAAAAGTCACAAGTCCCTCAAAACTCTGTCAGACCTACCCTGTGTGTGCAGCCCTCGGCACGTCCTGGAGGGAGTACTAGTCATTCCTTCCTGACACAAGTCTCTCCCTAATTTAGGCTTTCTCTATACCGGGTAGACCTGTCTTTAGGGGCGCCTGTTTAAAGCACCCATCTTTGTGGATGTGCTGCTGTGTTTTGCTCAGAATTCAGCAGATAGTGCTGCAGTCCATCTTCTCTGCCCATCATTGCTACTGGAATGATGGGATGGCTAAGTGCAGTGTCACATTCTGCACAGTGACAGGACCAAGCCATCACCTAGCGCAGGCAACCCCAGTACCAGGAGAGTCCTCCCCCACGACCAGAGTCCTCCCTCTGTGCCCTCTTTGGGCAGAGCGGACTCCCAACTTCTCATTCAAGGTCCTTGGGATTTACCTTATTTATTTCTTAAATTTTAGATTCCACACAAATGACCATGAATATCTTATTATCCTAGTCATGCTACTCAGTAGTCCTTGAAGAACTAAAAAAATATTACTGGATAATCTTCAGAAGTATCTAGAAACAGTCATAGATGAGGATTTAGTTACTCTTCTTACACAAGAATATTGTATATGCAAAATACAAAGGTTTGTACAGCACGTTTGCAAATATTTTATCTTCCCTGACTAATGTACAGCACGTATTTTACACCGAAGGTTGTGACAGCAAATATCAATAGAGAGAGCAGGATTATTCTTCCTGCTCTAATACCACCTTTTGGTTGTAACACAGACATTATATCTATTATTTGTATTACACGGTTTTACATGGACCTCTCAAAACTATATAATGCATTTGGAGAACATATTCCAATTTTATTCTCCAAGAACTACATGAGAGGTCAAAATATTATTTTGAGCCACACCATTTAGCTATTTTAGCCATATGAATGTCATCGTGAATTTACAGTTACAACACAATTCACCTCCTTGGGGTCGTTATATGCAACAAATGCAAACTTCAGAAAATAGCAATGCAGTCCCATAAAAAGGAAGCACTCTTTGTGTGGGAAATTATCAGAGCAGCTGGAACACCACAGATTAAAGAGGTAGCACGGTGGGGAGATGACAGGTCATTATATTGAAGGGTCTAAGTGATATAAATGCTATCAAAAGATTCATGTAGATTATCACGATAGAGGAACTAGATTACAGACACACCACCTCTGTCTAGTTCTTGCGCTAGCAGCTAGGGGGAAGGCAGATGACCACAGTGAGGATAAACACACGGAGATAATGAAGGGAGTGTGGGGACCACAGTGCTTCCCTGCGGGACGTGGAGCTACAGGAACTGCATTCTCCATGGAGCACTCCCAGCGATGTGCAGTGTAGACGGCAGAGGAGGAGACCTTGGTGATTCACAGCACCCTGAGGGAGCCCATCCACACGCAGCAAGGAGAGCCCGGACTCAGCATAGTGGAGCTTTTATAAGAGGCTGCTCAGAAGCACACATGCACCACTGCCAAAGACTGTCTACACTGTTGTTTGCACGCTCATCCCATCCTCTGTCAAGGTTCTGGATTAGAATTCATGTGAGGAAACTCCAATACAGGAAAGATTTGGTTCTTCAAGGTTAGGCAACAAAAATTAACCTTCTCCTCCTCAAATACAGCTCTCCTGCTATGATGTACACAGGACTCGCCCCGGGACAATGTTGCCCATTCATGTACTTAGCCATTTGTGCACAATGGCCAAAGACTGGGATATTCACCTCTGTTCAAAATCACAGCATCACGCATGTGCGTGGAGCTCCGAGACGTGTGGTGGTGGGTGGGCGGGTGCGAATCGCAGCCTTGCACAACACAACCTCAGGGTGAACTTTGCTTGATGCGATCCAAACACCCGAGTTCTCTGCTTGTATACTGTGATTTCATACTTTTCAGTATGTACCTTTGGAGTTACTTTATTCTTTACTTTAAGGGAAATTTTACATTAGTTGCTATTATTTGCTTAGGTATTTACTTTACCACAAAAACTTAAGAGTTCCTGAATCTGTCACCTGGTATTATTTTTAGTCTTTTGACTAGTATCGATATTATGCCTTAATGAGAGATATAAATAAAATTTGGATCCATAAAGCCTGTGTCTATAGTATTCCTTAGCTCCCATCGAATAATAATATCAAACAGATGATGAAACAGTTTCACGTTACCCTGTGAATCCACATCGGCTCTTTATGAACATGTACCCCAATAACTAGAAAGAATACGTTTCCTCTCTCGCTCTCCATATCACCAAAGGAATTCACAAGCTTTGGCAGTTAACGTCTTCTTGTGTGAGTGGGAGGCACCTGTTTCACTCTATTGCACGTCCCTTTAATAACATCTCAAGGAAAGCGAAAGGACGCAGCAATGTCTCGCCAAGTGCCCGCGTCCTCTTCAGCAGGCGCTCTCCTGGCCAGGAGTCTCGACTTCACTGGAAACTGCAGTTCATTTTTAAAGCCTCCTTGTCCTGCCTGGGGCTCCTATTTCTGGGAGAAATATGTGTCCTAACATTTGTGTTGCCATAATAATACTTGGCAAAAGGTAGAGCTGAGAAGGGCTGAGCTTGTGTCACTTGTGTCACCCACTATTCTAATACCAACTCCAATGAGTGAATGCGGTGTGTCTTTCAGACACAACTTATGCAGCATTTTTATGGTTGCTGGCCTTGTTCATTGGTCCCAGTTAGGGCGGATTTGTCTGTTAAGACACTACCCTTGAACTGTGTCTCATTCTCTTGAACGTGCCCAAGAAGAGTTACTATGCTTGCAAGTTGAGTGTCTTGTTGGACGTCCTGTGCAAGTGTGTCTCTCTGGTCATTCCCCGTGTGTTCCTCATTGGAGTGATTTGTTTTTCACTCATAATTTTTAGGCTGTCATCTTATTTTGTTGAATGAGGCAATTTCTCTTAGATTTGAAGCCACAGAATCACATAGATTTTCTGAATTTAAAAAATCTTCACCAAATGCCTGCATCATTAGTGTAGGCGAACTTCCCACTGTGGCCATCTTGTTCACATCTATCAGGTCCTGATTATCCTGAAGTTTAACCAAGGTCACTTACCTTGGTGGAGACCAGAGAGGTTTTTCAAGAAGATCAGAACAATGGAAATAGGAAAGGGTTAATTCAACTTACAAGTTACGAAATGAAAGAAAAATAATGACAATCTGGGGACAGTAATTAGCCGTGCAGCACTGAAGCAGAAAGCCTCTGTCTTTCCTTGTATCTCAGGATGTGAAGTCACATTGATATGGGAGCTCAGTTCATTTCTAGTTAGCAGTAACTCACTCCTCCTTGGTTGGAATTAACTTGAAGGGGCAACATCTTACATCACACCCTCTTCTGGCAAGCTAGAGCTGGCAAAGGGGCGCTAGAGGAACTCATGGACTACAGTGATGGACAGAACATTCGAAAGTTTTTGCTCTGTGATCACAGGGTCTAAGTTTCATTGCTGTTTCTGGTATTCCTTAACTTTGTTAGGTTGTGCAAACCCATCACTCCTCTAAGCTTTTTCACATCTGTAAATAGGAGCAATGAGCATTTACCACATGTCCTAATGAGGACTAAATGAGATAAATCTCAAAAGCGCCTGTATATCTTAACTCACCAGGAAATGGTATCAGTCGTACATGTTGTCTCCCAAAAAGGCATCAGGTTAGAGTTTGTATGGTGGAGGTGTCCGCTACGTGCTCTGCGCTACATCTGTGCAGGAGCAGGGTCGGGGCCTGCGAGCTCATTGTCCGAGGGTCCCTCATCCCCTCCAGCTGGGGTGTCACCTTGTCCCTGCCTGCTCACCTGTTCTCCTGCATTCTCCCATGTCGCACATGTGACATGGTGTTTTCCCCTGGGGATGCATCTTGCTGGTGACTTTATGCTATCTGTCCTCCAGAAGTCATCTCTCTGGTACAGAGACTTGCTCACACCACACGAAGTGTATTAGGAATCTCAGAGGCTCAAGTCTCAGTGGTAGCCGTGAAACTATTTGACTCACTTTCAACATCTCTGAGCCAAATTTATCGCCACTCTTTACCCACTGATGCATGCACAAACATGGCGATACGCCAGTTCTAGTCCTCTCCTAATTTTTTTTTCCTTGTAAATACTTTGTGCCTCCTCCAATTTTATTATTTGTTATATGCTTCATCCAATTTCTGGACATTTTCTCCCTCCTAATTTTCACTTTAACTTTTTTCTGAGCAAAGACATTCATTTCTGAGCAAGTCATCTTCCCAAAGCTTCTCTGACACTTTGCATGCTGCTGAGGCCAGGCTTGGGGATCCTCAGGTGTGTCTTCATGGGCACCTCCTCCTTCCCACTTCCATCCCTCACCTTCCTGCAGCAGCACAAAGTAGGCAGGGGCCCTCGGGGACCCAGAGGACACCGGCCGCCCTTGAACATGCAGCGTAAGCTCCCCAGGCTGCACCCCAGCCTCACCTGCCTCCCTTACTGCTGACAAGAAGATTAAGTTCGGAAAGCACCAGCAGGTGGCAGAGCAGTAATTGAGTGTCACTTTTTGCTGATTTCCATCCTTACGATTAGTCTCAGAGACGCGTGTGTTTCAGAACATGTATTTATTAGTGCTCTGCCACCTTAATCAGTGCTGAGTTCCATCCCGGCCCACAGCACAGCGGCCTGCGGGAAGGAGCTACTCAGGGGCCGCCGGCGTCACAGGCACAGCAGGGAAAGCAAGGGACACCGGCGACTAGGTGAAGAACCGCCTGCTCCAGTGGGGCCTCGCAGTCCCGGGGAAGCTGAAGCGACTACACCCGATAACAAGATGCGCAGATATGTTATATGTGTAAAACGTGGGCCGTGCATCACATAAGTACCATGCTCACTTCCACATAATACAGTAAATGCATTAAATGCTGTGTAAGAAATGAGACTCAGAGGTAGTCTAGACAGCATTCCCGTAAGTACTGCAGTAGTTTAGAGTCAGTAGGGATTACTTCATGGGTAGGTGTGAGGACACTTTATGGTGGTTGGTTTTCTCTGAGGTCACAACTTTACTTTCACCCTCTTTCTTCAAATTCCTCCTACTCAAAAGAAGTGATCCTGGCTGGAGAAGATGCAGATGCTTAGACCCGCACCCAGGGCTTTGAGTGATGACAAAACTCACAAGTCTGATCACAGTAGGTTCAGAAAGACCCAGGCAGTTCAGACTTGGTTTTTCTTTTTTGAGACAGGGTCTCGCTATGTAGTTCAGCCTGGTCTTGAACTCACTATGTAGCCCAGGATGGCCTTGAACTCTGGTGATCCTCCTTGTCTCAGCCTCCTGAGAGCTGGGATTACAGGTGTTAGCCACTGCACCTGGTCGGTTCAGAGGTCTCATAGTGACCTTGGTACCTGCGGGGGCGACCTTGATTCACTGCTGTCCTTTCAACTGCTCACTCTGCAGTGTCTACTCATTTATCCAGAATATGAGTCAGTGGGAATGTCCGCAACCCATTTTAAATTATCACACAGCGTATTTTAACAATTGCTGGAAGAGCAGATTGTCACAGATGTATTTTGTTTTAAGTAATTCCCTGTGTTGACTTAGAGTTCAAATAATATTGCTCAACTTTTTTACAAAATTGTTAACTTTTTAAAATTTGTTAGTACATGTGGCTGATACCTAATGGCTACTTTCATGGTAGGTGTTTGGTACATGAACACGACATGTCTTAATTCTTTTTTTACATTCTCTCCTGACCCTCCTTCCCTCTCCCTGCCTTTCCTAGTCTCCTTTCCATTTGTAAAACATCTATCTCCTGTAATTCTTTTGAGCTTCACATTTATGCCTCCCAGCATCATGACGGTTTTGACGGTAGTTACATAGTTAGCCCTCTATGGAACGGTCTTTGTCACATAAGGCAACATATGACCACCCTTTATCGCTCAGATTACAAATAATGTCTCTTTTGACCACCCTTTATCGCTCAGATTACAAATAATGTCCCTTTAGATACATCAGGAAGTCACAAGTCATGGAAAGCCCGCAGGATTCTGAGGCACTGCCAAACCTTCAGGCAGGAAGGATGAGAATAGTGACTCGACTTACCCAGACACCGCGTTTCTGAGCCGCTCCACAGGCCGTTGGCCAGGCACTCTCGGACGTGCGAGCCCACCAAGGTGTAGCCCGTGTTGCAGGTGAAGATGGCGGTGGCCCCGTAAACAGTCAACGTCCCGATCTTGTTACCGTTTGCGGGAAAGGACAGGCTCCCACACGAGATAACTAGAGAGGGAAAAGTAAGTGGACACTGCTTTAGGTCTGCAGATGGCTCTTGTGCTTAAAAACAAATAAGTCTTGAGTGTTTATATTTGTTACGAACACGGGACGGGCAAGTGTGCTGGGGCTGGAGTGCGCAATCATCTCAGAAGGTTCATTTTCCTTCTCTTATGTCCTTAGAATGAAAACTGGAACATTTACAAAGTGGATTCCAAAATATGCTGCATCCCTGCAATTACTCATTATTTTTTTTAAATCCTCACAGGTAGTTTCTTAATTTAAAAAATGCACAGTCTACAAACATACACATTTGAGACACTCGGGCTACTTGTCTACCTTCCCATTCATTACAAGCCTAAGAGTGGCATCATTGCTGGAGGACCCCAGGGAGTCCCCCAGGAATCCAGGAACTTGAACTGTCTTTTCCGCAGTCAGCTGGCTGCAACTAAGTAGTGTGGGGTTAAAATCTGGGACTTCAGAAACCAAGGATTGTGCTGAGTTTGTGCTTTCTTTTAGCAATTTGTATAACTTGTGGGGATCATGGGCGCCGTTAAATGCTGACTGTAAAGGACACATGGAACCCGTCAGATACTTGTTCAGTTTATATGCAAACTGTACCTTATGTGGTTGTGCATAGAGTGACTGTGAGTCGCAAAGATGTACCTGATGTCCCCTCACAGCAATGACATGTGTCCACTGTTACCCACAAAAACACTCCAATGGAGAGATAAATTAGTGGTCAGTCACATTAAAGGTACTTCGACACCACGTACATGTCTGTGCCTCAAATCCACAAACATTTCAGTACAAAATAATCAGCAGTCTCTGGGAGGAAGAAGATCACCAAGCCATCGAGGCCAGCCAGCCATCAGAAGCTCACTGTGCACCAGCCTGTAAGAAGAGAAATCCTGGAAAGCTAGTCACAGGAAATGCTCTGGACCCCAGTGAGTCAGGACAGGTACTTCACCAAGAAGGGACATCTGTCTCGAGTCCTGATGTGCAGTGAGCGTCAGTGGTCAGAGGCATGAAGCACCATGATGGAGGACCCAGGGGCTGGCCGCAGGCAACCCAGGTCCATGCTGGTTCTGCAAGTCCTTGCTGGGAGAGTCTGGTCAACCTCTTGTGTCTCTGGCCCTGGCAGAAGGGCTTGCGTGTGGATCCACAGAAGAGAGAAGTCAGTGTGTACAGCCATGACCAGCACATGGACCAGTCAGCAAGGGTCAGTGATGCGGACATGACATGCCAGGACCTAAGGTGTGCAAACTCTCACAGATAATTTGAGCGAAGAACTCTGTGCTCAGACCACTGAGGCCACTCCTTCCAGTGAAGCTTTCTTCCAAGCTTCAAGTTCCCAGGCAGGTTAGGTGCGATCGGAAGGGGTCCGGGAGGGCAGCCCCGGAGTGCATCTTCCTGAGAGAGCCTGCACTGTGTGCGGGTGTCCGGACTCGCCAACCACACAGCCCATGGACTGCACACATGGTGATATGTGGGTGCAGCTCCTGCACCAAATATCAATGAATGTGGACAGGATTCAAATTTGTACTATTTGCTGTGAACTTTGCTCTAAGCCTTTTCCCAAACAGTGTGAACTTCACCTTGAACTATGATATTTAGCGATCTATTTGTAGCCATTTAAGTAATTCAGTTGAGTTTTGAAACATCAGAGCTTGTCAGAAGTGCGTTAAATACCAATGGCTAAGTGCCTCTCCAAGTCTTTGATGGTGGACTAGTGAGAGGCACCCTGCACTCTGCATCTGTTTCCACCCCCAGCTCCTCCGCAGACTTCCTGGTGGGGAAGCTATTTTAAAACTAACCAGGTTTACTCAGTTGCAAAGAACTAGTGCAGCAAAGTTTGAGCTTCTCAGCACCTGGTTGATGGAACTTCAGACCCAG
>PVJO010028767.1:0-17666 GCA_004026905.1 Hystrix cristata
TTTTTTTTTTAAGGTATTGATTAAGAGGATGTTTTCATAATCTTTGGCTGGCTTTCCAATGCTGTTTCGCCCGTTCTGAATTCTAACTCTGACCCTTGATTTTCCAAAGGTGCATGCATTCTTAGTATTGCTAAATCCAAAAATTTACACTGTCAGCCACTTCAGGATGTCCAGAGCCATAGGAAGAATAAAGGCAATAATTTAGCATATTCTACAAAAGAAGCAGGTGAAATTATTATTCTCTCCTGGCACATATCTTTCCAATAAGACAAATTAAAAAGAAGTATCACCCCTCAACGCAGAATTCAGAGAGTGAAAACCCCTTTCTCCATGAGTTTGTCCTATGCGAGGGTCACAGCCTAATGAATTTAGTTTCTGTTTTTCTTTTTTTTTTGATGCTGAGGATCGAAGTCAGGGCCTTGTGCTTGCAAGGCAAGTACTCTAACCGCTGAGCTAAATCCCCAGCCACCTAATACATTTTTAAAAAAGGTTTATTTCTATAAACATGAATCTGCATTAAGATAATTCAATGTCTATTCGTGTGCAGTTAGCGCAATCCATACGATTCCTGAAGTGATTATTTTAGTAAAACCGGACTGTAAAAAGGAATTAGTTATAATAGACAGGTATGCTTTATGAAGTTGAAGTCACGTGTAACAAATCATGATGATTATTCTTGTAAAGTTAGTGTCCTAAATAAACATGAACGATCGTTGACCTTCATTTTTCAGTAAGGCCATCTGATTTTAATTTTTCATTTCTTTTTTTTATCACTATAAGCAATTTTGAATGCTATCCTCTCTGGTGTTATTCTCTGAGGATAAATGGATAACATAGATTCCTTTAGTATTTTCCTGGTCAAAAATATTCATCCTCATAAGGAAACCAAACTGATTTTCAGGTTCTGTGGGTACAATCTTTTATGTCACCATAATTCTTAATGAGAAGATATATGTGCAAGCACCACTCCTACTATTCCTGTCCTAAATTGAAATTATTCTTTTTTACATACATGCTTGTTCTACAGAAGTAATATATTAAGGGATACTGCTTATTTTTAGGTCCGTGTTGCTTTACCGGTAAGAAATGTTTCTATATATACTGAATATTCGGTGATAAAGCAGATCAGATGAAAGAAAAGTAGGCACAAAGCCAGCAGGATGAGAGAGGTGACTCTTCGCCAAGATTGCTGACAGGGAAGTCGATTGGACGATTTAATTTACATCACATGTGCCCCTCAGGACCCCACATGTCCATTTCTAAGCAATTAATTAATCAAATCCGGCTTTATCTGGTGAAGCGAGCTGCCTAAGGGGGATTATTTATTGATTACGTATAATAAAGACAAAAAATAAACAAGGTGGGGACGTAGCTGTTTCCAACTCATCCCTCAGCGCACCAGTCAGGGAGTTGAGCTTTGAGATGCAGAGGTAGATAGTGGTGCCCAAGATCATTGCATGGAATTCCTTTAATTGCACAATATTTAAATGTTATTACTGTTGTCTTGAATATTATTTAATATTTGAATCCTACCTTAACTAGATGTTCCTAGATGTGTGATTAGGGAATATTTGACTCCTGACACTGTGAGTCAAAGATAAAGGTGAGAAATAGAATGAGAAAAAATTTAAAAAGAGAATAGAAGGAAAAAAATGGAAACAAAGCTTTTTTTTTAAAAAAAGAAGGGGGGAGGGGGGAAAAAGAAGCAAAGATATATTATGCACAGCTACAAATTCCCTATGATGAATGTTATCATTATGTATATCTAAATTGTACCAATAAAGCAAAAACCAATAATAATGGAAAAGATGTGAATTCACCTCAAGAGGGTGGATGCTGCCCTCTTATACTGGAGCCGTTATGCCCTGAAATGGTGCCAACCCCAACCTCAGAATCAATCAATTTGGACCTTTGCAAGTTTTTCTTTTCAACTAAATTAAAATCATATGGTTTAAATTATGTACTAATTCAAAAATGAAGACGAGCAATACTCTTCTCCTAAAAGTGTCCACCACAGAAGGCATACTTAAAACTTGTATGGCAAGGAGTTTTTAAAGTTAATTATGAAGCCAGGTGTGATGGCGCATGCCTGCGATCCCAGCAGTTGGGAGGCTGAGGCAGGAGGATCACCATGAGTTCCAGGTCAGGCCGTGAGTTCAAGGTCAGCCTGGTGTACATAGTGAGTTCAAGACCAAACCAAACTACACAATGAGACCCTGTCTCAAAAAAATAAGAAACAAAACAAAACAAAATTTGTACATGCAGGCACATCCAGAAAGATTTGAGATGGACGGGTGGATGGATAGATGATAAATGTGATGGATAAAGACCTGGAAAAACACGGTACATGATAGAAATATGTATAACAGATGATAAATGATAAACACGCAAGTGATGAATGACATAAATATGTTTGTAGATGTAGGACAGATTGGTAGAAGATAACTGATGGATAGTGATAGCTACATAATAGATAAATGATATAAGTAAATAAATACAGAGAGGTAGATAGATGGATTACCAATGATACACACAGGAAAGATGATATAAATATAAAGCGGGAAGAACATGACTTGTAAGTAACAAAAGGCAATTGATAAACGATTCATATGAAGTTACATTGATAATAGATACATGATAGGTGCTGGATGGAGTGGTGATAGATACATAGATAGAATACGATAGATGATTGGTAAAAATAGACAGTAGATGGATGATTCATAGATGATAGATGATATAAATACATCTATAGACAATATATATTGGATGATCAATGATGGATAGACAAATGGTGATAGGCAGCTGATAGATAAATGATGGAGAGATAAGTGGTGATAGATGATAGACAAATAGAAAAATAGATGATAGACATAGGTGACTACCTTCAGTTTTGGCTCAACATACTCTACTTTTGTATATCAACATTCAGTTACTGTAAAAAAAAAAATCTTGTAATTTAACATCTCCTCCTAATGTTTATCATTTTTGGTCCTTCGGCAAAACATTGAAAGGAGTTTCCACAATTAAATGCAGTTTCTCTTTCTGACCCTCTGACAGTCTGAGCCATAATACAATGTTTTTTATTAGTGCATGTTTGCAGTGTACAATGATGACATATATTCCTTGTTATTCCTTCTTCCTAATATGCAAGTTGTACTACATTTTGTGTGGTTTATTCCCCAAGGAGGAAACTCTGCATTAGCAAATTCACAAATTCTTTTTTGTTTGTTTATTTTTGTTTTTGAGACAAGGTCTTGCCATGTGGTGCAGACTGGCCTCGAACTCCCAGAGATCCTCCTGCTTCAGCCTCCTGAGTGCTGGGATTGAGCATGCTCCCCCATGCTCAGTTTGATGCCATTTCATTTGACACCGAGGAAATGAATCCGCTGTTGAAATCACGTGTCACAGACACGCAGAAGTAGGAAGTGTAGAGACGTCCCATCTGTGTTGTTCTCCAGGGGCCTCCTGACCTGATTTCTAATTGCAAAGTGACAAACTGTGTTGAATTGCTGAAAGTTTGGAGCTTTTTAAGAAAGTTGAAAAGTAGCATACTCTTCTTAAACCCCAGCTTCCCTTCTTGCATTATTTTTCTGGGTCTGTTTATTTCTGTGGTTTGTCCGAAATGCTATCGATTTGATAATTCCACTCCCACATGTTCAGTGAGGTATAAAGTCACACCTATTTGCAAATTGTCCTTTCTGTGCTGAATGCCGACTCAGTGATATGTTATTCTCAAAGAAAAACAAAAACATTTTTCTCCCTTCAGTACTGAAGTTTGGACCCATGACCTTCACACTATGTGGGCTGGGCTTGGGCATCCTCCTGCTTCAGCCTCTTGTTATTCACAGAGTGCATCAAAGAGCCAAGTGGGAGTCTGGAAACTGTGGCTGTAGATTGCTGAATAGCAGCAAGTCAATTCTTACCATCCCTAGATTGCTGTGCAGTATATTTCAGCAGAAAGATTCATTTCATGTCCACTGAAATACATCTCTCAGCCCCCAAATCCATGGAAGTGGGTAGTTTGTATTTTCATATTGTTTTTCTGTTGAGGCAAATGCTTTAGACAGAAAACAAATACCAGTTTTGATATTTCTACTACAATAACATCGAGAAATCCCCAGTGTGAGTCTAAACATGTTTCTACAGGTTATAATACCCTATCAGATTTTTTTTTTTTTCCTTCAAGAGCGGTTGCTTTAACTATTGACTTAGATTTGTTTGTTTTCTGGCAAAATTTCTACACAACTTGTACCCTATTCGATGAACCCTGCCTAAAGGGGTGTAGCCACAGCATAACTCAGTATTAAAACTTTTGTTAGAAAGACAAGAAACAAAGACTTTTCTCGGGAGATTTTCAGCAACAAAACACTCAACAGATCTCCCTGGGGATGAACGTTGAATACATATTTTATGAAAGCAAAAAAAAAAAAAACAAACAAAAAACACATCTCCCTGTAAATATTAAAATCAAGTTCATTTCGTGTGCTGGCAGATACAGAACTGGTTTAAAATGTTTTTTTTTTTTTTGGGGGGGGGTTCTTTTTACTTCTTTTTTTTTTTTTTTTTTTTGAGACCCAGCAAGAATAACCAGTATCCTCAAGAGTATCATAGATTTGAATATATGATTTGGTGGATAGAGATTTTGGAATAGAATAATAAAAACATTGGAAGAAATAAAATAAATTTTAAAAATTGGAGAATCATATAATAAGGTTTAGGAAGTTTCTCAGATGTAGAGATAATGTAAGACGCTATGAGAGTAGAACTCATTCCCTCAGGTGAAAAACTAATATGGTAAAGGGAAAATCCAAGAATTTGAGCAAAGAATGGTCCAGAAAGCTAGAAAATAATTTTGTGGGAGAATGAAGCTATATTCATCCAGAATATGGCAAGCTAGTTCCCTCTCTGCTTTGTAAATTTTATGGTTTTTTTTCTTTAATTTACAAAGGAAAAAGTTTATTTGACTCACAAGTTTTTAACATCTTTCAATTCTTTCTTTTTATGAGTACATCTATGCTGTGCATGATGTTCACATTCCTTGTGCAGAACAGAATAGAGGATGCAGAAATAGCCCCAAGTACATTCCTCTATTTGATTTTTGTCAAAGGGGCCAAAAACACACAGCAGAGGAAAGACACCCTCGTTCATAAATGATGTTGGGAAAACTGAATGTTGACATGCAGAAGGCTGAGGCAAGACCCATATATCTCACCATGCACTTCACTAAAATCGAAGTGGATCAAATAACTAAGTGTTAGAACTGAGAAAATCTGGTGGAAGACAAAATAGGCAAAATTCTTGAAATCGTAGCTGTAAGATAAGGGCATTTAAAACAGAAAGTCCATTTGCACAGAAAATAGTACCCAAAATCAACAAATAGAATCATATTAAATTGGAAAGCCGCACGGCAAAGGAAACAACCAATGGAGTGAATAAATAACCGACAGAATGGGAAAAATGATTTGGCCACCTAATGCTCAGACGGAAGAATCATATTTACAATATACAAAGAACTTAAAAAATTAGACCCACCAAAGTAAAAGATTCAATCAAAAAAAATGGGCACGTTCTGCCTAGTTTCTTGCGCACTGCAGATTTTTGGTCCACATAAAACTGCCTGCTTTGCGACTATCTCATAATCCTGATAATTGTTAGAGTTGTCAGTAAATGTATTTAAAATGTAATCATTAAATTCAATTTGCCAGAGAAACATGGATGTTAGAAGCAAGAGTACGACAAAATGTCTGAGATAATCACATTTTCAAGAGGACATTTTTATTTTGGTTCATAGTTTCCAGGTTTTCATCGTATGCTTTTTGGGCTCTCAGTTTTGGGGTCCATGGAACCTCAGTGCGTCGAATTTCAGACTTCTTGTCAGACAGGAAGTAGGAAGAGAGAGAGAGAAAGGGGATAAGAATTCAATGTCACATTCAAGGTCATATCCCACCTAAAGACACCTCAGCACAACCCAGCCTTTAATGAGTCCCCCTGCTCCTAATACCATTGAGGTGAAGCCCAATGCTTCACTTTTAAAAATATTTATTGATGTTTTTATTGTTATACATTCTTGGTACACAACAATTACAATCATCTTGGAAATGATATACATCTAAGAAATACATACATTTCTTATCTTGAATATTTTTGTTCCCTCATCCTCTTTCTCATACCATCCCAGGCAACCCATTCCTAGATTTTCTTTCCATCACCTAAATGTCTGCCTTCCTATTTTCTCCCATTTCTCTTATTTTGCTTTCTAAAAATATTTAGAGCTTGCTTTTCTCTTAGCAGAGAAACCGTGTGGCATTTAACTTTTTGCATCTCATTTATTTCACTTAGCATGAGGTCTCAACATGCATCCATCTTTCTACAAATGACTCAAATGTATCCTTCCTTATGTCTGCATTGTTGGTATATAAATCACATTTTCCTCATTAATTCATTCACTGATGGACATCTAGCTTGTTTCTGTAATTTAGCTATTGTGGGTTGTGGTGCTATAAACATGGAAAACTATGTATCTGTCTGTGTATCTAACTATATACCTATCCATTCATCTATTAATCTGAAACTATGTATCTATCTGTGAAACTATGTATTTATCCTTGTAACCATGTAACCATGCATCTCTGTGTCTATGTATCTTTGTATCCAATTATATATCTATGTATCCAATTATGTATCTATTATGTATCTATACATCTGTTGATTTAGCTATGCATCCATGTGCCTATCTCTATTTCATATATCTATATAACTATCTACCTGTATAACTATGTATGACTATATATCTGTGTATCTCACTGTGTATCTATGTATCTCTTCATCCATTCGTCTGTTATCTATCCATCATCTCTCTATCTATCCATCTACACATCTACGTATCTATCTATCTATCTATCTATCTATCTATCTATCTACCTATCTATCTTTCAATCTAATCGTCTGTCCATGAACACAGAGGGATACTTCCAAGACTTTCTTTGAGGGTACAAAGCCTGCGGATGACCAGCTTCCTTCTATAAAATGGTAAAGTATTGGGATATAAAGCTTGCACATCTTCCTATATAGTTTGTATGACCTTGGGATATTTATAACACTCAATACAAAGCGAGTGCTATGTAAATAGCTGCTGTACTATAGTATTTAGGAAAAATATGATAAGAAAAATATCTAGATATGTTTATCACACACAATATTTCCATATATATTTATTTACATACAAATATATAATATATATTTATTTACATATAAATATATAATATATATATTTTTATATAATATTTCCATATATATATATATAATATAGGTTAACTGTTTAATCTAGGGAAGATTATTCCATAGATGGAGATGGAGTGTTGTTGTGGTTCAGCAATAGGAAAGCTGACTAATACAATCGTGAAATCATATGCAATCATACTACATTTTCTCAGGCACACTGAGAAATAATGTTCCACCAGCCACAAGCATTGCCTAACCCAGTTAAGTTGACATATGCATCCACCCACCTACCCACCCATCTATGTATATATGTGTTTATGTATGTATGTATCTATGTATCTATCATGTAGCCATCCATCCATTTAACTATCCATCTATCCATCCATCTATCCACCCACCCATCTATGCATATATGTATGTGTCTGTCCATCACCTATACACTCATCCATTTATCTACACATTCATCTATCCAGCCATCTATGTATGTATGTATTTATGTATGTATCTATGTATCTATCCTTCTATCCATCATCCATCTATCCATCCATGTATGTATGTATATATGTATATTTGTATGTACATATGAATCTATCTGTCTGTCTATCTATCTATCTATCTATCTATCTATCTATCTATCTATTCATCTATCTATGAAATCAGATCTTTTCTGGATGCCAGGAAACATAAGTACTAAAGGATTAGAGTATTACAGTGGCAAAACATATTCAAACAATCTCTAAATTTTTGTGGTTCTGTTTTGATAAAAACAGGTGTGGTGGTGCATTTCTGTAATCGCAGCACTCTAGGAGGCTGAGGCAGGATGATTGAAAATTGGTGAAGTCCCCACCTGGGCAATTTAGAGACTTAGCAAGATCTTGTTTCAAGATGAAACATTTTAAAAAAAGGGATTGGGTATTCAGCTCAATGTAAAGACCCTGGGTTTGGTCTCCAGTGCTATAAATCAAATAAAACACAACACCTACTTTGTTAATAACTTCCTCTAAATATTTTGAAAACAGTACTACTTTAATCAATGTTGGATATTCCAGGTACATTTCAGGCATTACTGTAATATTGAAATATAACAAATACATGGCACATTGAATTCTGTTGTACATGTAAAAAGTGTGCCATAGATAAAAGAGAGTCTGAAATATTTTGGATTTGTTTTGAAATAAATATATTTCAGTAGTTGAAAACTAAAATAAAAATTAAATTCAAAATTATGTGTTTTGTACTTACATTTTAAAATGCAGTGTTTTCTTTTTTTAAAGTAAAAGAGTGACTTAAAATGTTTAAAAAAATGGGCTAGGTGCAGTGGCCCATTCTAGCCACTCAGGAGGCTGAGGCAGGAGAATTCCAAGACCAAGTCCAGGGACATTTGAATTCCTGGCACTTTTTCTGCTATTTTTTCCGACTAGATGGAGAAAGTTACTAACTCCCATAGGTCTATGGGAAATAGAAAAAGTAAGAAATTTTACATAGAACAAACATTTATGCTTCTCATTTGCATTCTACTTCTCAAAAATCATACATAGCAATAGTGTCTTGGGCAAGCATAACTCAGAGAGACCACCACACACAAAATCCTGAGAACTGGTTGGGGCGAAGCTAAAAACAAATTTAGTGAAGTTTGGGTGTGTGAATTCAAGAGATTTAAAACAGGATTTCGATGAGCTGTCTTTCTGAATTGGGAAAGTACTTGTGTGTGATGGTTTGGAGTGGGTTTATACAGAACCGCACTAGAATGTTTTGAGCAGTAAAAGATGATTTTTTTGATAGGCAGGAAAACTTGGTCCTTTGGAAAGATCAAAATGTGAGAATGAGGAAGTTTTTGCAAACCAATCCCTTGATTTTTGCAAATGGTTATCCTTCAATATTGACAAATATTTCTAGACTCCCTCACACCAGGATACCAGATTCCAAGGATGCCAATGTCTCTTGAATAAAGTGGCTCACCTTTAGCATTTAACTAAAATTCATCTAGACAAATCTTTAAATAATTAGTAAATTAACACCTGATGCAAGGTGCATGCTGCATGGTTGTTATGCTGCAATGTTTGTGGAGTAACGACAAGAAAAAATGGACTATGTTCTGTATAGATGCAATTTTTCCCAAATTGGTTTAATGCACAGTTTGTTGAATCTGTGTGTGTGGTTCCATGGATGACTAAGTATTGCGTTATTTACTGGTTTAAAATGTTACATTTCCTGTGCTAGCATTACAAAAAAGGAAAAACAAAACCAGTTTAATGGACTCATAATAATTAAGCAATGGTTAGTGATGTCTTAGATTTTATACGCTAGAATTCCGGCTATGGCCATTTTGGACGGGGAATGGGAAATTATGGTGTATGAATTGGCTAACTGGTTTGGTGAATAAAAGTTTTACGGTACCATAGCTGTCTCTATAGGCTTATGTAGTTTCTAGGACTCTTTTCTCAGTTATAGGAGTTGAATAGTTGAGAAAGAAATCATATAGTTTTCAACAGTGATAAGATTTACTATCTGATGGTTGGCATCAAAGAGTTGTAAAAATCCTAAAACAAATAACCCCACAAATACATGGATTATTGTGATGGAAAGAGCAAGGCAAGGGGAAGGAAAAAGGAGCAAGATGAGGTATGTCTATGCACCAATTCCACATGTTAGGTGAACTTATTACATATCACCCACATATACTAAAAATAAATATTGCATCTGCCTTGGTATTTGTTTATAAATGTATGATATATAAGGAGGTGATTTTCTGCACATAAACATGCATGATTATTATCAAATCAGTCACACTGGTTAATTCATCCTGAATCACCACACTATGCCCTCGAGCTCTAGAATTTGCTCATTTTTTTAGTGAAATTTTGTGTGCTTTGATCTACATCTGCCCACCTACCTTAACCTGTACCACTTTATAACTCTTCTTCAAATCTACTTCCACGAAATCAATTTTTTTTTAAATTTCATACCGTAAGGGGGATCACACAGTATTTGGGGGTTTGTCTTTCTGTGCCTGGCTTATTTAACCAAGTGTAAGTAGCCTAAGCTACATACATTTTTCATTCTTTTTGTCAGCCACTGTAATATGTGGTCATTTAAAGTACTATGAGGCCAGCATTCTGGGAGGCTGAGGCAGAAGGATCATAAGTTGGAGCCCAGACTGAAAAACTTAGTGATTTAGTAAGAATCTGTCTTACTAAAGTAAAATAAAATAAAATTTAAAATAAATGAAAATGTTATTTTTAAAAAATTGAAACAAAATTAACCATGATTAAAAGTGTAGCTCAATGTGAACACCCTGGGTTCAATCGCAATGGCTCAAAATAAAATGACTGGGAGTTATTTAAACAGTTTCAATAAACTCAATAATGCTCTAGTGCCTGTGCCATCTGTGACAAACAGGCTCATAGTCTATAAATAACAAAATTTCCTCATATTGTAACTGCTGCCTATTAAATAAAATATATTCAGTTTAAGCAAAAGAATAGCACACTTATTTGTACATAGAAACAGTTCATGGTTCTGGTTTTACTTAAAAGAATTTATGTAAACTCAAACATTTGCCTAGATAGCATTTCTGTTTTGTTTTTGTTTTTCCTTCTTTTTTTACTAGTCCACATTTCCAGTAAAAAATAATCACATTCTTTGTGTGGGATTGGTACATGTGCATAACACATCTCAGTTCCTTTTTTCACCCCTAATGCTCCCTTCTCTTCCCTTCATTTCTCTCTCTCTCTCTCTCTCTCTCTCTCTCTCTCTCTCTCTCTCTCTCTCTCTCTGTCTATCTCTCTTTCTGGCACCAAGGAAAATATTTTAATCTTTTTAAATTTGTTTATTGCTTTATTTTCTTTCTTTTTAATTAAGCCAAGAAGATTTATTAGTGCATTTTAGAGATACATAACGATCCCCCCATCACTATGATTCCTCCATCTCTTGATCCTCTTTCCATTTGAGAAAGATCTATCTCCCCACATCATATTTTCTGTCATTTAGTTTTCTCTTCATTTATAATTTGGATTTCTTGTGTAAGAGAAACCATGTGTATCAGTCAGTATTTAGGAGTGAAACAGGTATAAAATATACAAATATATAAGAATTTACAAGAGACATGTTCCAGTCTAAATTTCACATGTTGACATAGTTCCGTGACTAATTTCTTTAGCCTTCTATGGCACCAAAATGTGTGACACTCATCTTAATTTCTCATTATCTACTTTACTTTATTATACTGAATAATCAGCTATTGTCATTTTGGGGAATTTTCCCACCAAGCACCAATCGTTTTTCCCCTAAATTCCCTTAATTTTTCCATGTAAATAATTGTCTATGCTGATTGTTAAAATCTGATTTGCATTTCTTTGTTTGTGGCTAATTCTTCTTTTAGTGATATATACACATGAGTTTTAGCCACTTATGTGTTAGTTTCTAGTTGCTATCATAAAAAAAGTGACCACAACTAGATTGATTAAAATAATGGAAATTTTGTGTCTTATATTCTTGGAAAGGAGAAATTCTCTTTGGGTACCATGGAGCTAAAATAAACATCTGGGTGAGGGTGTGTTGCGTCCTGGAATTTCTAGAGAAAAATTGACTTCTTTTCTTTTTTCTTCTTCCAAAACATGACATTTCCTTGACTTATGATTTTGATTCTTGTTTCTTCTTCAAAACCAGTAATTTCGAGTATCCCTCTCAAGTTCGTGGACCTGACAGCGTGGTCAGGGCTTCCTTCCAAAGGTCTGCACAATTTCTCGGAGTATGTCTTTCTCACTCTCCGTCCTCAGTGTTGAATTCTATTCTGATCCGTATCCCTGACGTGTGGAAGTTTCTCATTTGTCCCATTTCCGAGTTATCCAGTGACTTTCATTTGCTTCCAAATCTTAACTTTCTTTAGTCATCTCTTCATGGGTAAGATGTTCATATTTCTTATTAATTTTCTCCCTTTCCACCAAGAAATGGACAATACTGACAGAAGAATTGCAATTCTTTGCATGAATTTCTTCAGTATACCTGTGCATGGGATTGGTTTTGATCTCAGTAAGTTGGAATCTCATATTGTATGTTATTATCAGATGGCTGAAAATTTAAAATAATCACTTCTATTTTGGGAGAATCTATTTTTGTTTGTTTGTTTTGTTCTGAGTTCTTTACATGTTCTAGGTGTTAACCTCTGTCCCAAGAGAAAGTCACAAAGTATTTTTTTTTCTCGTTCTGCAGGTTGTCTCTTTATTCTGTTGCTTGCTTCTTGTGCTGTGCAAAATCTTTTTAATTTGAGAAGAACCCTTTGGCTGATTTTTGCATATGAGTAAAGAACAAAATAGAGGCTAGATAAAGCAGAAATATGGAGATTTTTTTAGATGGTTGGAAGAACAAGAGATAGAGGAAGGAGCAAAGAAGGAAGACAGAAGTGTAGGAAAAGGAATTGAACTAAAAAATGATGAAACTAGAGTATTTGAAAATGGAACAAGGAGCAAAGCTTGGAAGAAACAAGAAAAGAGGCGAAGCGGAAGGAATGAAGAAAGAAATAAAGGGAAAAATTAAGTGTCGTCTTTATGTACCAACTTCCCAGGAAAATTATGATCATATGTACTGTAACCACGTAGTAAATTATTTATCTAAATAGGCTAGTAAGACAATCACTTCTGTGAATAAAGAAAAAAAAAAAGCAGGATGACAGTGCGTAGCTTAGCTAAAGACAACTACTATTAGTGGTTTGGGGCTTACAAAAAAATATCATCCAGAAAAAAGTGATTCTTATTTAATTTAGTAAATCACAAGAAGTGTTAGCACACTTGTTGGTCAATAGTGTATTCACAATAACACATATTGAAGGAATGGAAATAGACTTGAAGGCATATGATAGCAATCCCATTTTTCAAAAGCCTTACCACAAGAAGGAATATAGAAAAGCTTTTTTTTTTCTTTTTAATTTGAGTTTATTAGTACATGTGATTTAGAAATTTAAGTAGGCAGACCTCTCACTGTCTTATAACTAATCCAGACAATTCAAAGAGGTGAAAGGGAGCTGGGAATCAAAGGAAATTAATATTTCCAGGACTCTAAGTAAGTATATTTATAATTATTACAGAGATGAATTTTCCCCATTATTATAACCAAAATTTGAAACGAATATGAAATATTTACATATGAATATAAATATTTCCAAGTGTGATTACATGCTAAAATTTTGCCTCTTAAAATAGTGTAGATCTGAGTTTCACATTTACAAATTATTTGGAAACTTCACAGGAATGTGAGTTGGTAAAACATGAATCGATTTTATTTTCTATCTAAGTAACTAGGATTCTGTGTTTTTTAAATTGCAAAGACAGACTATTTGATGTTAATCAAAAGGTTATGTTGCACTTCTGCTTTTTAGAAATGGTTTTGGTCGGGTCTCTGGGCAAAGAAAGTGGAAAAATGGATGCTCAAGTATCTTTCTACTATTTCTGAACTAGGTGTAAAAGGTCTAAATTTTCCATAAGTCTTATTTTCTGGCAAGAATTTTTTCCTTAATTTTCCAAATTGTATTCAAATTTATCTAGAAATTAGAGCTGAGGCATGTTCGATTTCTTAAATCCAACTTGTGTAAGTAGCTGACAAGACCCATAAACAATGTTTGCATTTTGAAAGATTTCTTTGTAATTATTTCCGTACACTTCCTTAACTGCCGCATTTCTTATTTTTTTCTTGAAAAATATTTGTCTTCCTCTCCGGGAAACACAATAATTTCTTTGTTTGTGGAGATGTCCTAGTGAATAACATGTTGTAAACATGGCTCCCCAGGGAGAGAGAGAGTGTGCTGATAACTCTGTATGTACCATCTTCAGTCATCATATTAGAGTGAAATATAATGATGAAGTTTCAAGTCTCCTTGGAGATAAATCTGTCAGATAAACTAACAAAGCTAGTTCTTTAGTATTTATGGAAAAAATGGTAGATAACTAGTTTGAAATATTTATATTTCTGAAAATACACCATGAAGACAACTGAATATCTGAGAATTTCTTTTTCTTTTTTTCAGACAGGGTCTCACAGTGATTCTCCTGCCTCAGCCTCTGAAAAGCTGGGAATATAGATATACACCTCCATGCCTGGTTGAAACCATTTTAAAGCTAATCATTAGATTTAGACACCACAGTGGACCCTTCGACCTGAAATCAGAACAGACCGTAGCATGACATAAGTATCATATGTGATGCCTTCAACAATATTCTTTCATATAGTGATTCTTTATAAAGAAATTGTGTAATCTATAAAAGATGTTGTAGGCAACAGACTTCACTTCCCACCTAGAAAAAAAAAATGTATTTGTGACATGACAGGGATTTATTTTACAAGCACCGAACATAAGGCTGAAACACACTATTTTGTCATATATATGACAAATATTACTGTCCTCTAGTGAGAAATAAATATCACCTTTCAAAATCTAAAGAGGTAGGAAGAAGTTTCATTAGGTTGTTTTCTTGGCCGAAACTCCAAAAATGGGTTGTCATTTCTTTTGTGATAAAGTGCTGTTTTAGTGTTCAATTACTGTGAAAAAAAAATACCTGAGAAAAACATCTTAAATGAGGAAGAGTTTAATTTGGCTCACAGTTTCAGATGGTTTGCTCCATGGTCAGGTGGTAGAAACATCATGGCGGAAGGTCATGGTGGAAAAAGCAGCTCACCTCATGTCAGTCAGGAAGCAGAGAACAAGGAAAGAGGAAGGAGCTTGGGGACAAGATATAGTCTCCCAGGTTATGCTCCTATGTCCCACTGCATCCAACTAGGCCCAGTCTCCCATAAGCCCATCCACCTGTGAGATCATCAATGCAGAATTATGAGCTCAGCAGTGCTGTGATGCAATCACTTGTCTAAGCCCCACCCTAAACCCTGTGCCACTGAATACCAAGCCCTCAGTATACGAGTGCTGCTGCCTAGCCCTAAAAGGTCCCCCTAACCCTCATGTATGTGGAAAGTGACTGGATGATGAGGGTGCTATACTAACCACTGGATTCATCACGGACGGGTTCATGGCTGGCTGTGCTGCAGGAGCTGGGCCTACATGGTTGGAGGAGGTCACTGGGGTATGACCTAGAAGGGTGCATTCTTGTCCCTGGCTCCTCCCTTCTCTCTCTGCTTCCTGACCACCATGGTGTGAGCATCTTTCCTCCTCCACACCCTTCCTCCGGGATGTTCCTGACTTGGAGCCAGCTGACATTGGACTGAAGCAGTGAGCCCGAATTAATCTCTTTTCTTTTAAATTGCGAGTATTGGGTATTTTGTCACAGCAACAGTAAACAAACCATAAGTGTTTGGCAGACACTTCTTACGTAAACCATAACAGACTCAAAGTTCAAACCATGACTCCCTCGATCCTATGTGATTGGGATCCTGTTTTTAACTCTTACATCACTCTTACCTTTTCCTCTATTTCTCAGATTGGCCAGATTCATCTTATTTCTTGACTAGTCGAGTCACTGTACACAGCCCTTGTGCTGATTGTGCCTGCTCTCAAAAATAGACAGCTTACTGTGATGGTTTATATCTAGTTACCCCCATGCAAACAAAACAAAACAAACAAAACAAAAAACTCCATGTGCTCATAGTTGGGGCTTTTAGGAGATGATTGGATCATGGAGTGTGATATTCATGAATGGATACTGATGAGTTTGTAACTAAATATGATTTGAGAGACGAAGCCCAGTTGGAGGAGTTGGGTCACTGGTTGTGTGACTTGGAAGAATCTATCTCCCTTCTCCTTTGATTCCTCTCTGCTTCCTGCCTGACTGCCATGTGTTGTTTCTCCTCTGTGATGGCCCCCATGCCCTTCCATGGACTGTTTCTCCTCTGTGATGTCCCCCTGCCCTGTCATGGACTGTTTCTCCTCTGTGATGCCCCTCTGCCCTTCCATGGACTGTTTCTCCTCTGTGATGCCCCCCTGCCCTGCCATGGACTGTTTCTCCTCTGTGGTGTCCCCCTGCCCTGCCATGGACTGTCCCTCCTCTGCGATGCCCCTCTGCTGTGTAGTTTGGTCCCTCTGTGGAAGCCGTTTCCTATGAGTCTATGCTAACCAGGAAAACATACAGGAAGGAAAAGGAAGAGCGAATCAAATTGCTTATTTGAAACCTTGAAATGTTTCATGAAATCACAGGTGATTGAAAAATCATGCATCAGAAAACAAACAAACAAACGAAAAGAATAATAAGCAACTCATTGACTGAGTGGCTGTTGTCCTCTACATTGTTATTTTTTGGTGAAGGGAAAGTTGTAGTTATGTTTGGCTGCTTTCTTCTGTGGTAATACTAAGAGCCAAACTCAGGCATGTATTTTTTTATTATCTTCTCACCTCAGTGTTTTATAGTTTGTTTTCTTTGTATTCTGGTGGGTAATGTGGGCAACAGTTGTTTATTTGTTTTAACTTCACTCTAGTGTACCTTTTGTATAATAACTACGTTTCCAAATAGTTTCTACTTTTAGGTGCTAATGTGAATAATATTGTCCCCCTGATTTTTTTTTCTTTTCTTTGATTTGTTCTTAGCCCGTTCATTTTTCCAACTGTTTCATGGTGCGGTTTAGGTCCTGAATGCTCAACCTGTTTGTGAGACAGGTAGAGTCGAGTATTTCTCATCAATCACATCTGATGATGCTAGTGTCAGATCTCCTAATTGTTCAATTCTGCCTTCAAACAGTTACTGGTTTCCTTGGATGAAAAAGCCTTTCTGTACTGTGGAGACCCAAATTAAGGTAATCAAAGTAGAAGTGCACACATATAAATTCTGCACACACTCAAATAATTTATGTCATTCCACAAGTACATGACATGTGTATAGTCATAAGGAAATTGTGAAGTAAATCAGCTACAGTATTTCTCTGCTGAGGCACGTATTTCATGTGGTCTGAAAAAGGATTTAAAACTTTAAAAGCTGGAGAGACATAGAGGTTGAGCGGGAAAGGAAAATTTTCTCCGCCGACTACCAAGCTCCTGATCTCACAGGTAGAGGTGGAGTGTTTGTCAGGAAAGAATGTCTTTCATAAGTACCTGCAAGTCCTGATCTCTGATATCATCCACTGATGTTTGGAAGAGATTGATAAATTAGCTGCCTTCCAATCATTCTGAAATTGTTTGCAAATAAAAGTGCTCGTAAACTCAGGTAGCACTGTATTTAAAAATTGCCAAAAGAGTGAATCTTGCAGGTTCTCACGTAGAAACACGATGCGCACATGACAATATGGTTGTGTTAATTCACTTCATTTAATCGACACACATCGTATTTGAATATTAAAACCTTCCACTACATGCCACAAATATATGTCATCTTCCTTCCCATTGAAAACAGTAGAGAAGACAAAAAATGTGTTTTATTAGAAATCTAACCTTATTTTCAGGTGTAATACTCTTTCAGATATTCAATAGCTATGTCATTACCAAAGAGTTTCAGATAAAATTTCCTCATTACCACAAT
>PVJO010028769.1:0-17714 GCA_004026905.1 Hystrix cristata
TCTTCTTTTCACCTCCATTGTTCATTATATGACTCTGAACCAGACTGAAGAGCCCCTTGCCAACTTAATCGATGCCAAGATGCAAGATGGGGATGACATTAGAGCTAAAAGAGAGAGAGATTGAATATCTGGACTGCTTGTTTTTATAGCTGCATAAGGACTTAAGTGCCACTGCTTAGGAAATTCCAGTGCACATTATGTCTACCCAAGACCAGGTAGAATAGTCTCCTTACCTGTATAGAGACCAAAAAGTAACTAATGCTTAAACTTAGTCTACCTCTCATCAGTGCAACCTACAATTCTCAGTCTTGTCTGTTGTCTTCCAAAAATATAGGAAGTTTTGAATTATATCATAGGAAGGTTATCATATTATCATATTAATATCATATTATCATTATAATATAGGAAGGTTTGAATTATATCAAACCGGGTTAAAAATCTCCATGGGATTCTCATTATTGTTAGATTCATATACACAGTGCCATGCCTTATCACTCACTCTTGAACTTTTGTCCTGCATAACAATTTTTAAATTTTTATCTTTAGATATTTTAAATACAAAATAATACATACTTGAAAATTCAAACACTATAAACAGTACAAAAGAAAAGTAATATGTCCCCTATTCTATATCACCTCTTTTCCATCAAAAATAAATTTGCTAATGCTTGGTTTGTGGCCCCTCATGTCTTTTTCTATATACAAGTATTTATGTATTGAAGTTTCATTATAACTTAGCAAACTAACCAATACACACAGTTAAAAAAACAAACCATACAAACAGATATAGAGAGATACACAGAGAGAAAGCACTATACATACACTTTTCCTAGTAAACTGTGAGTTTCTTGAAGAAAAAGAGCAGGCCTTAGTATTTGGTAAAAAGAAAAAATCCCAGGGCCTAGTACAATTACATGATAGGAATTCACTAAATGTTACATGAATGAATAAATGATTTTTAAATGTTCCTAATACTGATCTTTCCTTAGGTTTAATGTGAACCTAGAAACATACATTTTACACATGCATTCCTACCAAGGGCAATTGTTAAGCATCTATGTATGATATATTGTCATCCCTATCTCCAGGAATTAAGGCGGGTTTGTAAATAACAATGATAAATGGAGATAATGCCCATGGGAATGCCAAAAAAGAAATGCCACAATCAGGAGAACCAGAGAACATTTCAAAATCTGATTTTAAAATCAGATTGTAGCCTAGAGGTGAGTTAGCTCTGTCATGTAAAAACTGAAGGAGACACCTGACTCACAGCGTACACCAATTTCCATGGCCAGTTTCAAGCTACGAATATATTTGACAATCAGTTCTCTTAAGCCAATATATGGCTTTTTCATCATACCACTGAATCAGAACAGACCAACCTACCCTTTTGGAAATCCTTCTCCCCCTATCACCATGACCTCTCAACAAAGTGTTCTTTGAGAGTTTTGAGCAAGCAGAGATCAGTAACACACTAGAAGACGATTTTAGACCTTATTAAGCACACAGAAAACTGTTTTATTCTGTTGAACATGCTTCACATCTATCTTGCTGGCCCTTAAGGTGTCCATCCCCTCTCCAAAGGCCTCTTTTTCCTTTTGCATTGTCTAAGCAGTGGAGCTCTTCACCAATATTTCCAACCCAGTTTGTTGAATGATCCAGAGATCACTCAGATAAAACAAAACAAAACAAAACAAAACAAAACAAAACAAAAACACCAAGTGGAGGTTGCATACTATAAGTACTGTTCAACTCTAATCAAGTTCACATCACCCGAGGGTGCAACATTCATGTTTATATACCAAATTTACAGCAGGAACATGGGTCTTGGAGTCTGGGAGATGAGTCAGATTATATTTTAAGAGGTACTGGACACGTGCTAAGATTGTATTTTTCTTTGGAGCCAGGAAATAAAGTGTACCAGCTGTGGCATGAGAAGGTATCATTTCAAAATCTTATTTTGATTGACCAAGTAAGAAAAAAATTCATACATGTAGAAGTAGAGCTTTAGAGGAGTGAGTCAATCTTATACTACCTGTTTTCAGCAGGATTATTTGGCTTTGGGCTCCACTGTTTGTCAGAAATTTTGAACAGTAAAATAAAAAGAACTACTCAATAAAACCATATTCATTGCTTTGGGACTCTGAAACATGTTTTTCTAAGTAGGACTTCAACCCACAATATTCCCCTTCATCAGACCCAGACTTGCAAACCTGTGTGAGATCTAATTTTACAGTCAAAATAAACCACAAAAACTAGTATGTTAAAGAGAAATCTTGGAGAATTAAACAGTTAATTCTTTGATGATCAAAATAAAGGGTAGAGAATTTTGGAGACAATATTTAATTAAATTCAGTTAAAGCCAATGTAATAGTATTTTTGTTGTTGGAATTAAGAATATAAATATGTCCTAAATCCCAGGTACTTGGGAGGCTGAGGCAAGAGGATTACAAGTTTAAACCCAGCCTAGACAACTTAGTGATTTAAGTGACATAGAGTGAGAGAAGTGGGGGGAGAGAGAAAGAGAGGGAGAGAGAGAGAGAAAAGGGACTGGGGATGTAGCTCAGTGTGAAGCCCTTGGTTCAATCTCTAGTACTGAAAAAATAAAGTAGGTTTGGTTGGTAGAGTGTTTGCCTAGCTTTAGCAAGATCCTGGGTTTAATCCTTAATACCACAAAAAAAGAATATCATTGTGCTGTCCCTGCATATTAGCAGTATGGTCATTTCAGGTTTTCCAAGAATGATACTGTGACTATGTTTTCAGTTTCCCATTTCTTGACATTTCAGAGCACTCATGTCCAGATAAACCTAGTCAGCTCCAGTGGCTGTCACCTAAGAATATCATTTTGACCAAGGATGTTATTTTTCAATTGTTGCTGTAACAAATTACCATGTACTTAGTAGTTTTAAAAAACTAATTATTATGTTTAAAGTTCTGTAAGTCATAAGTCCAACACAGGTCTCACAGGGCTAAAATCAAAGTTGTTGACAGGGCCATGATCCTTTGTGAAGGCTCCGTTTTCCTCAGCTTTTCCAGCTTCTAGAAGCTGCCTCATTCCTTGGCCCCTAACCCCCTCACCTCTATTTTCAAAGCCAGTATTTTCACATTGCTACCTCCCTGGTTCTTTGTAGTTTTAATGAAGGCTCTGCTCTTTGTAAAGGATTCATGTGATGAGATTAGACCCAGCTGGAAAATCCAAGATATTCTCTCCATCTGAAACTTTCTAACCTTAAAAATGTCTGCAAAGTCATTTTTGTTGTTTAAAGTAATATTTATGCCAGGTGTGGTGGCGCATGCCTATAATCTCAGCACTCAGAGACTGAGACAAGATGATCACTGTGAGTTCGAGGCCAGCCTGAACTACATAGTGAATCCTTGTCCCAAAAATAACAAGAAAGGAAAGAAGGAAGGAAAGAAGGAAGGAAGGAAGGAAGCAAGGAAGGAAGGAAGGAAGGAAGGAAGGAAGAAGGACGGACAGAAGAAAGGAAGGATGGAAGGAAGAAAGGAAGGAAAGAGGGAAGGAAGGAAGGAAGAAGGAAAGATGTTTGCAAATTGTTAGGATTAGGGCTAGGACAATCCTCAGGGTCAGCAGTCTGCTTACCACACATGGGAATAAAAGTGTATATCCTCCAAGATAGAATGGTCCAAAATCATATTCTGCTGAAGTAATGCCTTGAAAAGACTGTCACATTACTTCAGGGGTATTGCTGCCCTAGATGCATATCCCGAGCATCCACATCATAAGTCATTACTGGACAGACCCAGGTAGAGGGATTATTCAAAATGAATACAGAATACAAAACTTTAAATGTCAAGGCTGTGGAAGACAGAGAAAGATTGAGAAATTATTCCAGGTAGAAGGCAATTAAAGCAATAACTAAATGTAACACATGACTCTGTATTATGTTTTTGTCTGGCTTATGTTTTTTTAGCAAAGGAAAAGAGATTTTTTTTTTAGAACAGTTGAGGAAATTTGAATGCTATCTATGGATTGGAGCATAGTGCTATATCATGTTAATTTTCTGCTTGGGAAGTTTGAAAGGTGGCAATGTAGGAATGTGTTCTTGTTTGGAAGCAAGGAGACAGAAATACACATTGGAGGATTTGGAGATGATGGAGCATCATGTTTGCATTTTTCCTTCAAATGATTCAGAAAAAGACTTATGATGATGATGACTATACACACACCCACACCCGTATGTGGGAAGAAGGATAGTAAAAGAGTAAATGTGATAAAATGTTGATTTGGGGAATCTGCATGGAGGAGATGTCGTGTTCTTTAAGCTTAAAATAATTTCAAACTGAATCATAAAAAAACCCTGATGATTTAGGATTCAAGTATATTGAAATAGGAGAAAGTCTATGATTTATTTAAGTTTAATATTCCATATATCAATATGTAAACAGACGCAATCTCTTAGCCAGAGAATTAGAGGTCATGGTTAACATTTCCTTACACTTGTCTAAATTCCTGGACTTTTTATGAGCTTTTAAAATATTTCAACCCAAGGAAAATAAAAAGCATTTTAGAGTCAGTCTTTTAAAAACTGCATAACTCCAACTTATTATTTGCAAAGCTTTCCAAGTTCCTTTGTTTTTCACAAATGGCAGGACTAAAATTATACTGTGTCTACAAATAAACTCATGGATATAAGCTATTCACATTTAGGAAAGACACAGATATGTAGATATAAAATCACAATACTAAAATATCATTTCAATAATTTCTAAGCAATGACCTAAAGTTGTCATTAGGTGTACTCAGTTGCATAATTAAGTACTCAATTACATCAACAGCCCTAAACCTTTATAAGCCGGCAGCTCAGAAAATTAAAATTAAATTCAGTGACATTTATGTAACACTTTATGGTTAACAAAATTATTTCATTCAATCTTCACAATTATGTTATTTGGCTGGTGTTGTTATTATACTATAATGAATTTGTGCCCCATCCCAGACCTTGCCTCTTCACAGTCAGGGCCCAAAAGAGGCTTCCTTCGCATGATGAGGCTCAGGAGAGCTTATGTGCAAGGGCAAGAAGGAGTAGGAGTGTACTGGGACACTGCTTAAAATCAACTCTTGTTCTCTTCTCTCAGCCTGAGCCAAAGACCCAGACAGCCAGCCAGCTGTGGTCCTGATTGCCACCTGGCCTTTGTTCTGAATTCACACAAGACAGGGCTCTGCTCAGAGATCCGCAGGAGTCCACATTCACAAGAAGCTCTTCATCAGTTCCCCCAAAAGGCCTGAAAGTCATGCACATTGTGGGAAGTAAGATGTTACAGAAAGGGAAGAAAATTAAAATCTCCTAAGCCAAGTAAATGATTGAATTGTTTTCCCCAGAAGCAAAACTCCTGAGCAGATCAATACCTTCATGTTTTAAGTAAAGGCAAAACTCAATAAGGAAGCATACGCATCTAGAATTCTAACTGTGGAAACAGTAGCTGTGCAGCTGGTGCCTAGTTTTGTAGGCATCTCATATTCTGAGTCACATATAAGCACAGTTCGCAGAGGAATTTTGTCTTTTGCATACCTCACACATGCATGGTTTTCAGTGACCTTTATTTCTAGGTTTCTCTGCTCACACTGGAAGTTTTCATTAGTCACGACAGATCTGAAGCATTGCTGAGAGAATCCAGTCTTCCTAATCCTTTTTAGGAATCCATGGTTTCACAAAAGGGGAAAGGAAAGAGGTGCTACATTTGAAGATAGTAGGAGGAGAAGAACCGTTGTTTTTGGATTATACCCTAAAGTCAAGACCATTCACCAAATCTACTGCACAGGATGTTATCTGAATGCAGCTAAAGCTAGAATGTCATAAAACTGCTCTTCTTAAGAAAGGGGCAAAGCTAGAAATAGAGGAAGGGAGATAAATATTCAAGAAAGGGCAGGCATCAGACAAAAAGGCTAAGCACCAGAGAGAAAAAAACAAGTAACCAAGATCACAAAGACTTGAGAGAAAAACATATTTATTGTTGATGTTTACTCAGAATCTTTCTTCTGGGAATGCAGGACAAACTGCCTTCTTTTCAACTCCTCAGTCAAAAATCTTCAATCAACACCATATTGTTTACTAAAAATCTTATGTAACTGGAGTGTTGCTTTGAGAAGAGTACAAGAGGACAAGAAATACAATAAACCTGGCTGTATAATTTTTTATGGAAAATTTATTTCTCCCCATGCCAACAAAAATAGCAACAGAAATGTTAAACAATAGTTTCATTCAAACGTTGGTTTGAAAAAGTAATATATTGCTGGCTTCCCTGCACGTGTCCATCTTGCCCTGGGTTAGAAATGTTCCCTAGGTTATTTTACATTTTTTATATCTGTAGTTGGCCTCTGAGAATCATTGCAAAAATTCTCCTGGCAAGTGCTGCCCAACCTAGAAAGGCTCTAGTCTGCTGCATCCCCTGCTCCTCAAACAGACCTGCCTGGCCCAGACGTGAAAGAGCCACAGGGAGCAGCAAGAAGAGACTGTTGCCACTTGGTGCCATAGGTAAGACAAAGATGTCCCCACCAACACTGTCACTCTTGACTCGGGGAGTTTTGTTTGTCCATGTGTATTCATGTGGTCACTCCACTCTAAAACCTCTTGAGCTCGCTTCCAGGCCATGAAATGTCCCTAATGTGTCCTTAGGGGGGTCTTCTTTCCCCAACTGTCTCCCTCTCACAGTTTCTTTCCCTCTTCCAGTATAACTATACTGTAAATATTTCCAAGTACTCAAAGTCTAACCATGTTCCTGGTTCCTAGGCTGACGTGAAACTGTCTTCATGGATTTACACTTCCCACTCTCCTCCGTGCTATCTGATGGTCCACCACTTCACCTTGGTAAGGGTTAACCTTCTGTGTCAACTTGGATGTATTTTGTCACCTAGACTTTTGGTCAAACATTATTCTACATGTTTCTGTAGAGGTGTTTCTTGGATGAGATTAATATTTAAATCAATAAACTCCAAATAAAGCAGGTTACTATCTAGAACATGGGTGGACTTCATCCAATCACTTAAAATTCTTCACAGAACAAAGACTAATGTCTTCCCACATAAAGTCTGCCATAAGACTGCTTTCAGACTCAAACTGCAGCTCTTTCATGAGTCCCGAACCCTCTAGGTTTGGATCTACCAAGCTTCCACAATTACGTAATCCAATTCCTTAAAAATAAATCTCTCATAGTTTGTTTCTTTGGAGAACACTGGAAAATGGATCCTTTTCACAGAGTAAACCATGAGTGATATGGGTTCACATTAACCATGTGGTGCTATGTACTCTATTGCCTCCCACAACATCCAATGGGCTTACTGCACAGTTCACGCACAGCTGACTGAGATAGAGGATGGAGGAGAGGTTAAGAGGTCCTTTGTTTCATGAAGTTAAACAAGTATTTTACTTTATTCTGGAAAAATTTAACTTGCGGGGATTGGTATACTATTTAACTAAAGGCAGAGGACATATTCCTCTGAAATGGTTTACCCAAATATGATCAACAGGAAAATATAACGCTAATCTTTGTACATTATTCATTGGATTTCAGATATCCCTTCAGATGAATTGTTTCCTTTCTTTTGGGTTTTTAGGTTGGTGATTAATTTAATAAACTGTCCCAGTTTCTATTAATTTTCACATGTATAGAATCTCTCACATGGTGGACATCTATGGAATATTTTACCTTTCTATCTATCATTGGAGACCCCTGCGGAAAATAGCCTTTCTTCAGTTCTCTTAACCAGAGCCACCTCATCCTGTCCATCTCCACGTTACTGTAGAGATCTCTCTGTGGGACAGTAATGCTACCTGCCCCTGTCACAAAGGACTCCCCAGAGTAAGACCTTCACTCAAGTATGGCTAAAAAACTCCTTCTCTTAGATTCTTAGGTTTGGGACTGAGAGAATTACATCTCCCTTTTTCTAAGTGGTGAAAACTCTGAGAGATTTTAGCAGTCATATTTTCCGTCTCACAGATAAAGCTATTCTAACTCCTGGATGTGAGGAGTCAGAGGGAGTTTTTTAGGAAATTAATTCCAGTTTTTCTGGAGGCTCCAATATCTTTCTGAGCTTAGTTTCCATGACATACTTCTATCCTTGAAGTAAATATTCTCTTCCACTATGGTAATCCACGTTGCGTTTCTGTCATTTGCAATCAAAGGTAAGTAACATATAAGGAAAAACATAGCATCTATGAAACTAGCATTCTGCTCTAGTCTTAGACAGCTTAAATTGTGTTATCTTGGGTGAATAGAAATTTGTCTTCTGGCACAGGGTATAACCATTTTAAGCCATTCCATAGGTGCTTTGGGTGCTAGAGAATGACTTCAGAGCTGGGTTCTTATTCACAGCCAAGAAAAAATATTAAATTATATTAGAAAAATAAATTTATATATGTCATTTCCTAGGGAGGTCACTATCATTTTAAACACATCTGTTATGCAGTGTTTTATGATCAACATTTGTAAAATGAGGATGCAGGATATTTGGGGATTTTAGAAAAATAAAAAGGAGCATAAAAAACAAAATCTGAAAATGCTCGACTTCTGATTTTGTCTCCCACTACTTCATACTTTCTCTGCAAACTTACTTTCGGGAACTGACAGGAGAACTTCTCGGATTTTCTTCTGAGTTTCTGCTCTACCTAGCCTAAAATATATTTTCACCCTCTCTTAGTTAGTTTGAACTACTATAATAAATATACCATATGTTGGGGATTTAGCTCCAGTGGTAGAGTGCATGCCTAGCAAAGTGCAAGGCCCTGAGTTTGATTCCCCCGCACCAAAAACAAAAAACAAAACAAAACAAAACAAAACAAAACAACCATAGACTGGGTGGCGTAAGCAACAAACATTTGTTTCTTTTAGTTCTGGAGACTAGACAGTTAAAGATCAGGGGGCTCAGAAGATCTGGAAGGAACTAATTTTGGTCTACAGATGGCCATCTTTTCATTGAATCCTCAAGTGGTGGAAAGCAGAGAGTGATTTCCCTGGAGTACCTTTTATGTGTCACTAATCCTATTCATGAAGTTTCTATCCTCCTGATCTAATTATCGCTCCAAAGCCCTATCTCCTGACATTATCCCTTCTGAAGTTAGGATTTCAACATATTAAATTTGAGAGAATACACACATTCATTCTGTAATACTTCTCTTGTTTGCTTTTCCTTCATGAGGAACTTTTATCCATTTAAGATATTCAGAGAGAAAAATAAACTTCTTACTCATCTTTGCACTTCAACTTCTGTTTTCTCTTAGACATTCTTTCTATACTAACCAAAAAAGTATTTTGAAGATATAAAAGCAGACCACTCAGTCTCTTCTCTAAAATATTCCATTTGTTTCCCACCATACTTAGACTCAAACATAAATTTCAAATCAATATTCTCTAATCTCTGTGTACTGGGGCCTGGATACACCTGCTAGCTTCGAGGAATATCACCTTTTTCTCTCACTCATGCTTTGCCAGTTACCCTAGGTCCTCTCAGGCTCATGAAAGTACCTAGTTTTGAAAGCATTATTATAAACCAGAAAATTGTGTGTATAGGGAAGCAACAAACAAAGCCCAGGTATTTTAGAGGCCTAGGGAAGATGTTAAGATGCCAGTCAATGAGGAAGGTTCTATCTTGGTGGACAGAGACTATCAACATTTGTTGACTGTTAAAAATATAAGAAAACTAAACAAGCAACTGCCTCATTTTTCCCTGCTCTGAATGCCATGGAAGCCCCATCACCATTCAAGTGAGACCCCCATCACCATGCTACCAGGCTCCTAGAAGTAAACAGTGTTATGTTTAATAACACAAGTTTGATTTAGACAAAATTGCATTTGAAACCCAGATTTCCCACTTAGTGCCTGTATGACTTCAGCTAGTCACTTAATCTTAGTGAGTCTCAATTTTCTACATTATAATGTGACAATAATTTGACTTTATGAAATTTAAATTTAAAAAATATATTAAAAACCTTTTGTCAGAGCAAACATTCAGGCACTGCCAAATTCTGAACAGTCCCTAAACAGAAGTGTAGTATTGGCTTTTAGGTTTTTTTTTTTTCATGAACTCTCTAGATATAAAAGTTAAAAGATTGACTAAGCAGAAAAAGAGCCAGCAAAGTAGTCAATTTCTTGCTGATTGTAGTTGTGTTAGACTTTGCCTGAAGCCTCTGCAGTACTGGGGCAGTATTGGGTACAGGATGCAAGGTGATGCCCGCTGGAAACATCTGTAATGAGAACATGTTCCTGAGCTTTGACTAAGATTCCTCATCCACAGTATCTGGAATTGAGAGCAGGAATGAGTATTTTAAGCAAGTTCCCTGAATGATTCTTGCTACACATGGAAGTTGAGAACATGCACTTTAGTCTCAAACAAAATTGATTGACTGAGCAAAAATTGTAAAATTTTAGTCCCAAATGAAACAATCCTCATGTAGCTTTGTATTTTTTTTTTAAAAATCTTTCTTCAAAACATAAACAATACATTAGAATGTTTTTAAATAAAATGCAGTGAACAAATGGTCAAATGTTGTTGGGATGTTTGTTTTAAAGCTCTAGAGACCTCCTCTTTGACATTTCAAAACTCCTCAATGGGACTGTAAATTGAATGTTCGATACCATCATCCTTACTGTTACGGTTTGTATCTAGATGTTTTCCCAAAGCCTTATGTGGTCACAGGTGGGGCTTTTCAGAGGTGGCTTTATCTAGGCTGTGTGATGCTGGGATCAAGGATGTGATGCTCAGATTGATGCATGGTGTGATGCTAGAATTAAGGGTACGAGTTCTACCTGTCCTAAGAGGAGGTAACCTGGATAAAATACAAGACCAGAAAGAGGGCTGCTGTTGTCATTGTTATTGCTTGTTATTTGCTGCTTGCTGCCTTGCTGCCTTCTACCTGCCATGAACTGTTTCTCTTCTGCAATGCCCCTTTGCCATGCCACTTGCCTTGGAGCCAGCCAACTATGGACTGAAACCTCTACAAGCTGTAAGCCAAACAAACCTTTCCTCTTTTAAATTTGTGTGTTGGGTATTTTGTCTCGGCAACAAGTAACTAAGACACTCACAAAAATCCATTCTTCTGGAGAATTGCCTCTCATAAAGCTATTTCTATCAGGTAGTGGTTTATAGCTCCTCTATATTAATGTAGAATCCTCACTCAGCATTTTATCACCCTTACCCTATATTTATATAAGTGTCTGGCTCCTTGTTTGCTGTTTGATTGTTTCAAGCCACGTAATTGTTTTTCCTCTACCCTACTTTTGGGCAAGTTGATAAGAAAGCCTGGGTGTTCCCTTCCTTTGTGTCAGTGGAAAGTTGAAATTGTTCAAACCCCAGTCTATATGAGGGAACTGTCATCCCAGTCCTATGTTTTAAACACCATAAAATCCAAGCCAGTCACCCCTCCCTGCTCTCTCAAACCATTTTTGGATCTGTGGGGAAATTTTCCCTGCTTTCCTTAGAAAACTTCATTATGTGAGTAATAAATCTTTTTATGTCCTCTTAGTGTGTGTGTAGCATCATCAGTCTAGAACTGGGGCTAAATTTGGGGTAGAGGTAACCATCCGTATCCACGGAGTGACCTAAACCATCTGAAAAATGTCAGTGACCTTTTAACCCATTTCAGTACCTTTGTCTTGTCTGTGCAAAGCTATTGGAATAGGTACCATGTTGGCAAAAAGTGCAACACAGTAATTTTTTCCATTGGCTTTGTGTTCATGTGGGTAGATACAAAGGAATCATGATCCTTTAAAAAGCATTTTTCTTCTTTCAGCCCTCTATTTGGTCTCTCCTCTCTAAGCTGATTATAACCAAAGGAGAAGCTCAGAGGCCTCACAGCTCTCTCTGTAACAACTCTAGTCATGCCAATAAGCCTCTGCCACAGAGACAAAATAAGTCATGGCATATCTTGGCAACCAATGGAATTATGGACTACTTACATGAAGGCAAAGAAGTGTAAGTGATTTGGCTTTCTCCTATACTTGGTTAATACAAAGAAAAGGATATCCCCAGAAAGTTTTCTGTAATCTAGAAGCTACTTAATATTTATGCCAATTCCTCTCTCAAGAAAAACTACTGATAGTGTTTAAAAAAAAAAAACAGGTTCTAGTCTTATTTATTAGTCAATTTACTCAACAAAGGCAGGTAAGTCTACGGATATCTGAAAGCTGGGTGTTGCAGATTAAAAAGGAAAAGAAGTTCAGTTAGAAATGCTTTGGATCAACACTTGAAACTCCTCAAACAATTTTGGAAATCATGTTAAAACTCAGACTTAATATGTTTAAAACAGCTTGTTTTTGCTGTACTTTTGTAAATGTGACTTTGCTTAGGCACTGGACCATATGGTCATAGCTTTCCAAATATTACATCAACTCCAAATTCTAAATCCTAGAGCACTTGTAAGAAATAATTCCTATTCAGCGACCCTCTACATGTCTCAACTTTGAAGGCACTACATATTTAACAATCTGAAAAAAATCTCAAATTTCTGAAGCTTCCTTAGAGGAGATTTATATCTGCCTCTATTACTTTGTACTCTTTAGACATACTTTCCTATATTTTCCTCCTATCTGGTATTTTTTGATGGCTGTGCAGTATCGATCATAATATCATCGAAATCTAGTTTTGACAGACTAACCACTACTGATGCTAAATTAATCTTCATTGATAATAGTGAAGCTTATGTAGCAGTTAACTTCTGATAAGGCTGAGCAAATCATTGACAATAGCTCATGAGCAATATATCACTAAGTGCCCTTCATCCAAGATTTATTTCAGTCTTTAAAAAAAATACAGCCAAGTATTCTAGTGACAGAAAGCAAAATAGGAAAAGAAAACATTATATTGTCACAAATTGTTGTCAGGTTTCTTAACAAATGTGTACTCTTTGGAAGATCAGGAATCACCACCTACGACAGATTGTAACACAAATGACATATATCTTTAAATACAGAAACAATGCCATGAAGACTAAAAGCGTTAGTAGAGAATATTTAAATATATTCACACGTAAAAGGATATTTGGTAAAGAAAACCTTAATGTTTCACTGACATCCCAAATTAGATCTCCAATTTTGCATTAAATGAGTAAAATGATTATTTCTAAATAAACAGCATATGTTAAATAATGATCACAAACTGTTATTTATTCCATACTGGTCTGCAATAATAACCAAGCAAATAAATCTAAAGTAGCCATTTTATAGTGTAATATTATCACCTCCTTGTGAGGATATGGTCCTAAATATAACCAGAAAATCAGTTCCAAAATATTTCCGTGGCAATGACTGATTTCTTGATTCCCAGTCCATTCTATTACACTCCCCAAAAGAAGATGCATTTCCTTCCCTTTCCCAAAGGGAACAAGGGAGGAGGAAAGGAACAGAGGGACAAGAGAAATAAGAAATGGAAGGAAAAAATGGAAACAAAGCTTTTGTAAATAGGGAGGGAGGAGGGGGTGAGGGGAGGAGAATGGGAAAAAAAGAAGCAACAATATATGTAATGTACAGGTGCAAATCCCCTATGATGAATGTTATCACTATATACATCTAAAATGTACCATTAAAATAAAATTTAAAAAATAAAAATTAAAAATTAAAAATTAAAAAAAAAAAGAAGACGCTCAGTAGGGGCACTTTACTGAGCAGCTATTAGAAAAACAGTGGAAAAGTGGCAATTCTTATTTCTCTTCAAGAAACACCTTACCAAGGGCTGGTCTCTATTTTCAGTAAACAGTTAACTTGAAACAAATCCAAACAGACATAAAAGAAATAAAAAACTCGCTGGAAAGTTAACTTGAAATTCTTGAATATTGGGTACATAGCTTCTAATTAAAATGCAGATTGAATTGAAGTATTTATTATTTTTCCACCAGAAATCTCACTAGGAAAGTCATAAAAGTACAAACAATTTACAAATCCACAAGTACAAATAAAACAGAAAAACTAATGGCAAAATTTTGAAAGATAGGAATCAGATAAGCAGTCACTATCTTGAGAACTAGAAAAGGCTTCAAATAGGTTTCAGGTGAGGAAGCCTCCAAGACAAGTCCAAAATAATTGGATGCATGTTATAAAACCAGAAGAAGCCTTAGTAATTGGGGCTATCAATTACCTCTGAAAGTAGGGGATTCAAATAAGGCGAAAAGCAGGAAACTAAAAAAAAATGAAAGAGGGGCTGGGGATTTAGTTCAGTGGTTAGAGTGCTTGCCTTCAAGCACAAGGCCCTGAGTTCAATTCCTAGCACCCCTCCCCCAAAATTGAAGGAAATTAGGTGATTATTAACTCCAAAGAAAATAAAATGGTATTAAAGACTTCTGTGCATAATTTTATGAGGAAATAATAATGTAATTAATGAATATTGACCACAAAATATAAGAAATCTGTTACATTACAGAGCAGGAACTTAGTAGATAATATTTAAAGCTGAAAATAAATATTAAGTAAAATTATGTTATTGGGAAATGTGAAATTAAACATCAGAAGAAAGCTAAAAGATTTGAAAAGACTTGCTATTTGAAAAGGGGCTGAGGGGTAGAAAAATCTAGAGTAAGAGACCACTGCTTTCATTTAAAGGGTTGTAAAACTATTTGTCTATTTAAACATAAGTAACTGAAAGTAAAATGAAAAAAAAAAAACTAGCAAATGTGCTAGGCGCAACTTACTAGTACATAATGAAAAGAAGTGTTTATTTAGAATTATTTCTAAAATGTATATGATGACAATGCAAACTGTCTAGAATTACAAGTTTAAGATAGAAATAATTTTATAAAATTGTATAATTAAGACAGTGTGGTACTGGCATAAAGACAAATAAATTAATAAAGTAGATGAAGAAAAAGACAGATACCTAAACAGTCATCTGACTTATAACAAAACCATCACTTTAGGGAGAAAAAATGGAAATTGTCAATAGTGTTACTGAACTACTTGGATATCTATGTGTGGGGGTGAACCTTGACTCATAACTCATACCATATACAAAGTTAACTAGATATGGATTATAGATTCAAAACTAACAATTAAAATTTCTAGAAGAAAAGAGAATAATATATTTATGAATTTTGAATAAGAAAAGATCTAAGTAGTGTAAGAAATGTGCTAAATATAAAACAAAAGATTGACAAATTAAGTTTCTTCAAATTTAAGTAATTCTTTTCATCATCTCATTAAAAGAGTGAAAAGGCAAGCCCTTGGGGGAAGGTATTTATAATATCTGACAAAAGGCTTACATTCAGAATTTACTTTTAAGACTGTCCTACAAATCAATAAAAGATAGACATCTAGTTTGAATAATTGGCAAAAGCCTTGAGTAAGACCTTTACAAAAATGGAAAACTAAATGGGCAATGATTACATGGAAAAAGTAGTCAATTTCTCTTTCATTAGGCAAATATAAATGAAAACCAGAATAGATACCATGCTACATTCACCAGAATGACTAAAATTTAAGATAGATAATAGCAAAAGTTGATGAATATGAGAAACACCTGCAGTCCTTGTATGTTGCTAATGGAAATTGAAATTGCATAATCACTTTCGAAGAATGTTTGGCAGTACTTATATATCTATGGACCCAGCATTTCACTTCTTAGGTTATACACCAGAGAAATGGATGTATACATCCACCAAAAGACATATATAAGAATGTTCACAGCAAATTTATTCATGAAAGAAAAAGCATTGGAAACAATCTAAATATTCACGAGCAATATAATGGATAAACTCTGGTATTTTCATCCAATAAGATACTGAGTACCAATGAAAAAGAATGACCCACTTTTTTATAAGAAATGCTGGAGATGCATCTCACAGACATAATTCTGGGTGAAAAAGGTTGACACAAATGAATATATATGTGTTACTTCCTTTATATAAGGTTTCTAGGTATGTTCAGTCAGGTATCTGTTACTACAATAAAATGCCTAAGATAAGAAATAATAGGAAGAAAGGTTTATTTTGGCTCAAGAGTTCAGTCCCATGGTTGCTTGGCCCTGTTGCTTTGAGCCACAGTACATCATAGGAGACACAGCATAGTAGGAGAGGCCTATTCACCTCATTGTGTGGGGTTGGGGAGGCAGGGGCAAAGGGGTTTAGAGTCCCAATATTGCCTTCAAGGAAAAACCTCAAATGTCCTAACTTCTTTCCACTGAGCTTGACCCCCTAAAGATCCCACCATCTCCCAGTAACATCATAGGTTGGTGACCAAGCTTTTAACACATGGACCTTCATGGAACACTTAACCAAACTATAGCAACAGATGAACCATCAAACCCTTGGCAAATTTTGATCTTTTTACTCTATAGTCTTGTCTTTTCCAAAATGTCATATTGTTAGAATCATATAGTATGTAGCCTTTAGTGTGGTTTCTTTTACTAGCAATATGCACCAAGTTTCCTCCATCTCTTTTCATAGATAGATGAAAATTTCTTTGTATTACTCATTTCTTTTTATCACTAAACAAAATTTCATTGTATGGATATGCCAGTTTGTATAACCATTCAGCTATTAATGCACATCATGGTTGGTTTTGATTTTGGAAGTTATGAATAAAGCTTTGAAGAAGAAAAAATTTTCTCTACTCTCTTAGTGAATGAGACTACAGATTTAACAAAAGACAGATTAACAGGAGAAAATGTTTACAGATAAATCTCCACTTCAAATGTGTTATACCTGGACAAATCCATCATTAATTAAAAACATCAAACAGATTATAAATTAAAGCCAGACAGGGTAGCATATGCCTGTAATTCCAGCATTCTTGCAGGCTGAGGGAGGAGTATTACAAGTTTGAGCTCAACCTGGGCAACTCAATGACTTAGTGAGACCCTTTCTCAAAATTTAAAAGTTTTTCTTTTATTTTTTTTTAATTTAGAAAAGGGGAAGGGATGTAGCTCAGTGCAAAGGCCCTAGGTTCAACCCTCAGTAAAATACACACACACACACACACACACACACACACACACACACGTGCGCACTTGAAAATATTTAATCCTAAACCTCTTGAACATCACAGCTTAGCTCAATCTTCCTTAAAAATACTCAGAGCATTTACATTGGCCTATAGTTGGGCAAAATAACCTAACAGAAATCTTTTTCTTTTTTTTTTCTTTTTTCTTTTTTTGGTTTTTTGAGACAGAGTCTCAGTATGTAACCAGCTATTCCTCTGACAAAGGACTAACATCTTGAATATATAAAGAACTCAAAAAAATCAGACCCCCAAATTTAAAGACCCAACCCAAAAGTGGGCAACAGAAATGAATAGACACTTCTCAAATGAAGAAGTAGAAACAGCAGATAGACATATGAAAAAATGTTCAACATCACTGGTCATTCAAGAGATGCAAATCAAAACAACCCTGAAATTCCACCTCACTCCACAAAGAATGGCTATTATCAACAAATCAGCCAATAACAAATGCTGGAGGGGCTGTGGAGAAAAAGGAACCCTTCTCCACTGTTGGTGGGAATGCAGACTGGTACAACCACTATGGAAATCAGTGTGGAGATTCCTCGGGGAACTAGGACTACAGATTCCATTTGACCCGGCTATTCCACTTCTTGGTATCTTCCCAAAAGAATTAAAATCATTATACCACAGGGATATATGCACACCCATGTTTATAGCAGCACAGTTTGTAATAGCTAAATCGTGGAAGCAGCCCAAATGCCCATCAACAGCAGAATGGATTAAGAAAATGTGGTATTTTTATACAATGGAGTACTACTCTGCCATAAAGAATGATA
>PVJO010028770.1:0-17665 GCA_004026905.1 Hystrix cristata
TTAAAAGAAAAGTAAGATGAAAGGGGAAAAAATGGTAAAGTGTAGCTACACTTGTTGCAAATAGGGAGGGGTGGGTGAATGGAAGGGAGGGGAGGGGAAGGGGAGGAAGAGGGGGGAAAACCAAGATGTATCATGTACAGGTACAAAATAACCATGTTGATTATGATCATTATGTATACAATGTACCAATACATGTTCTCGGTCAAAAAAAAAAGAAAAAGAAAAAAAAAAAAGAAATACACGGACCTCGTGCCTCTTTTTCAACTCAAGAGAAGAATGGGAGATTCATTAATTTGTTAAGAGGGTAGAAGAAGAACCACAGAGGACATACCAGGAACAGCTCTGGGTAGAGACACACTGCTGGAACAAGTGGAAGAAAGTGAAAGTGCATGTGTTAAAACTTCAGGATCTTGAGTTATCCCAATAAATGCTGGCCATCACACGCACATGCTCCTGCTCAATACCAGAAACTAGAGGTCAAAGAAAAGCTTTCATATGAACCCAGATTGTCCCCACCCATGAACCCATATTACAGGAAATGCCACAAGAAGGATGACAAGCAGGAGGAAAATGGTCCGAGACAGATGGATTACATGGCCCTCTTTAGATTTAGATAGTGAAGGACAAGGAGAGCAGCAAACATGCACCCAGATCTAAATAAACATAGACTATCAAGAAAAATAGTAACAACACTATACGGTGTTTTAAAAACAGAATCAAAATATACCACGAGAACATCTAAGTTGAGGGGTGTTAAGTGCTCTAGGCAGAGAAGTAAAAACATAAGATCTTGCTTAGTTAAGGATGCATGTCACAATTTTTCAAGGAACCATTAATAAAACAGAAAAAAGAAAACACGGCTTCTAAACTAGAAAGGTAAAAAATCCCCAGAATTATTAAAAAATAATCCAACAGAAAGCAAGAAAGAGAAAAATAGGGAGAATACCTAAAGAGGCTTAAAGCATAAATATATCAATAATTACATTAAATGTAAATGGGCTAAAAGCAATAGTTAAAATGCAAAGACTGTCAGATTAAGAAAAAACAACTACATGTTCTTCACACAAAATGTATCTTATACAGAAAGACTGAAAATAAAAGAATTGAAAAAGCTATAATATGCAAATCTACCCCAAGGCAAGCTCTGAAGCTCTGCTAGTATTAGGCAAAGATGTATTTTCAGAGATAATACATTCAGATGACCACAGGGTCTATTTCACACCTTTACCTAAAAGCAACTGCCTCAAAGGATATACAGGAAAGTTATGTAACTCAAAAGAGAAGAAGACAAATCCACAATCATAGGAAAAAGATTTAAAGAACCTCTAATTGAGAAAGCAGAAAAAACTCAGTAAGCACAGGTAAGTTTTTGCTACAAGCACTTATGAACATAATGTACTTGTGTATTTATATATATTACTGCACCTGGCTGCTGGGGAACAGAAATGCTTCTGAAGCAGGCAGAAAACTCACAGAAAACTCACAAAGACTGACCTACAGTCAGGCCACAAAGCAAGTCTCAATAGGTTTTGCACAATAAAGGGTATTAAGTATGTACGTGCTGATCGTAATGTATTTATGCTGAAAATAAATCTCAAAAAACAACAACAAGCAAATTCTCATTTGTTCAGAAATTTAAAAACTCTTTTGTTGTGCTTGCTTCAGCAGCACATATACTAAAAACTTTTGTCAATAATCCATGGGCAAAAAACCATAACAAATTGGAAAAGAGTTTTCTCTAATTAGAAAATGAATGGCGACATAATAATACATCTCAGAACACATGGGATGGAGCTAAAGAATAAAGAAGCACACACAGAAGACAAAAGGTGGAAGTATCTCTAAAGTGGATGCGTATAACAAGTTAATGGGCCAAAGATTCAGTACTGCACGCCAATCTCATTATATTCATTTTAGTCCCTGCGGTTTCAGTGAATAAGTCAGTTTAAGGAAGGTAAGCTGGTCCTTTTTTTTTTTTTTTGGAGAAAGGCTGTCCTTGAACTCACTATGTAGCCCAGGCTGGCCTCAAACTCATGGTGATCCTCCTGCCTCAGCCTCCCAAGGACAGGGATTACAGGCATGTACCATCACACCTGGTCTACAGAGGTATTACTTCCATGAATGAAAAATATAAGAAAGCAAAAATAACAAAGAGGAAAATAAGTGAATGGGAGGTGAAAAGCGTGGCCAGGGTCATGAGATGATTCTTAGGAAAAGCCCCTGAGCAGAAGCAGAAACACCTGGAGGGGTACAGTGTGAAGGAGGCGGTTTCCGACCACTTGTCTGGATTCTGTCCCCATTAGCTCTGGTACCAGAAGGACTAGATTTTAGTTCATGGCTCCCGTGTCCCTGCAAGGAGTTGCACCTCCTCATTCCTGGCCACGAAGCCCTCCTCCCCCTGGTTCTGGTATTTCCGGATGTTGCCTCTTACTATACACGTTTCACAGGACTTAAAAATCTGGTAGGTTCAACAGGTAAAACCCAACTAATTACTACATACACACAATACCAAGCATGATTACTGTAATATTTTATCTTTTCGTACTGATTCAGAGTAGATTCAGGGATCCTGCAATGCTTCATTCATTGTGAAAGCACATGTCTGTGTGGACATCCACATGGTGTTCCCAGGGAATCACTTCTCACTGCGTGCCTGTCTTAGCACGGCTCCTCCTACTGCTTGTCTCCTGCCCGTGTCTCCTGAGGAGGGACAGGAAGGTGGCCAGGTATCAGGCATCCATGACTTTTACATCTGGTTGGCCTGAAGGACAAGTCACCAAGAGTCCCAGGTAATTTCCTCATCTGCAAAACGGGGAAGACTGTGACAGTGCCCACCTCACAGAGCTGTCGAAATGAAGGCATGTGTGTGAACACACAGTGAGGACCAAAGAAATGTCTTGTGAAGAAGGAGTGTGCATCCGGGCTGGACTGCGCGTCCCCGTGATCCCGGCACTCTGCAGGCTGTGGCGGGAAGGTCAAATGTTTTTGCTTAGGGAGACCTGAGCTCAGAAGTTTAAAAGAGGGCTACGGATGTAGCTTAGTGCAAAGGCCCTGGGTTTGACCCCGGTACTAGGAAAAAAGAAGCAAATGAACGTGTGAGCACAGGGCGAGGATGCGAACAGGAAGTTGAGCGAGTGCAGCTCCCTCAAAGCGAAGGGGTACATCGCCCTGTGCCTGGGTAACTGCCTATTTGTCCTTTGTTCTTTCTAGAAGCCAGAGGCTAGTGACAGAAGCCTCTTCTCTAGAAGGTCAATTTGGGGAACACAAGAGCAAACTGCGGGTTAATTTTTCATAAGAAATCACCTTTTCCACTGGAAATGCAACATCTGTAACTGCACTTGAACATTCTTGTACTGCTTTCCTGTTTTTTGGGTTTCTTTTTCCTGGGATAAAACCATCCAGTTCCTCTGACAAGCAGCATGTAGCGGCGGGTAACAACGCAACACAGGCGCCAACCTCGTCTACCCTGAAGCAGGGCTTCTGAGGCTGCTGATTTGTTCTTTCCTGACTCACCTTAGGAGCTACCGTGCCCTTTCAAGTGAGAGTCTTTTCCACTGCTAATAAGATGGATGACAGTGTCTTTAGCACAAATAACAAGCATTTCTTAGAAATTGAAACACTTTGAAACACTTGATTCTCCCCAGTCCTTCTCTCTCCTTGGAGGGGACTCTCGTTGCTGCAACGGCACTTCCCCTTGGCTTCCTCCGTCCTAGCTGGGCTCTCACTGCCACCCATTGGGGACACTCCCTACCTGGTCACCCCAGCCTTGCATGTAAAAGCACAGGGCCTGGGGCAAGGGTCAGGCTGAGGCTGGCTCTCACCAGGAAAGTTCCTGGAGCTAAAAGTCGGTTTCACTGCCACGCCCTGGGTACTCTCCACTCCGCTGGGCCAGTCTCAAACGGCATAACGCCGAGGTGAAGTGAAGTGAATAAGCAAGATTCTGCAAAACAGCCTCCAGGGAGGCGGCCAGCCCAGGAAGGGCGAGAGCTAGACTTGCAGCTTCCTCGGCACAGCACCGGGGACAGAGCCCACGGAGAGCAGGCCTGGGGCACCTGGCACGCTACTCCCTCTCTCCAAGACGGGGAGTGCACCTCGAGTTCTGTGCCACTACACTGCTGCCAAGCAGTGTTTCCACCTGACTCATTACTCGAAGTTTCTATAGCACACAGATGGAACCTGTCTCATTTGCTCTGGGAACCACGCACACACTTGGGACAGGTAACATTAGTGACATGTGGCACCAGCGCCTTGGATGAGGTGACTGCCCCAGAGTTTTAAAGCATTTTTTCAGTGACATGCTGCTCTGCAATGTCCTGTTCACTGTGAAAAATTCATCTCACACACCCTGAAGGTCACATGAGCACCAGCCCAGCACCGGAACGCCCCGCCAAACAAGCATCAAGCCAACCGGCTGGGCCCACGCCGATGAACGCCAGGAAAGGGCCCCGTGGACACATGCAAGGATACAGGGGTTGCTGTCATCGATGGCGCAGCTGTCCAGGATGAGCGGAATGCCGTCCAGCTCGTTCACCTGGGGAGACAGAAGATGGGCAGTCCAGTCAGCATCGGAGGGGATGGCGGCTCCTTGCTCCTCCTTCCCACTCAGTGTCACAGTATTGTGTGAACAATTACATAAAACCTCACAGCCCCGCAGAAATGTCCCCAAAACAGACATACAAACAAAACTGATACGTTATTTTTTTTTGCCCTTTCTCAAAAATATTGGGGCAACTAGGCAGCCATATAAAAAAGATAAAAGTAGATCACTTCCTAACATTGTTCACCAGGATAAAATCCAAATGAACCTGAGCCTAAATGTAAAGAATAACAAAAGCCAGCACCAGAAGAGAACATGAATGAAGTCCTTTTTGAGGCTAAAAACTTCTGTTTTCCCAATTATGATTCAAAATCTAAAAGCAAATGGGGGAAAACAGGTTTTGAAATGGGACTATATGTGTGTGTGTGTTTGTGTGTGTGTTTGTGTATTTTAAAAGGCAAATGAAAACTGAGAAAGTTATTTGTCAAATTTCACAGATTTGTAAGATAAAGCAAAGAATTAGTATTTCGTTTTTGTGGGGTTTTTTTTTTTTTTTTTGGTGCCAGGGATCAAACTCAGGGCCTTGTGCTTGCTAGGCAAGCACTGTAACTATTGAGCTAAGTTCCCAGCCCCAAAGAATTAGTATTGTGATGCATAAAAAATTTACGAGAATTCATTGAAACATCACCCATAAGCCCAAGGAGAGGGGATGAGACACACAGACAGACAGGGAGGGCACAGGAAGGACACACAGGTGGATAGTGGATGCCAGACTGCACCTAACCTCACACCAAGCAAGACTGCAGTGGAGTGCTCCCCACTGCCAGGCTGAGGACACCCCAGGACAGGGACAGGGCATTTACTCTCGACCCAGGAATCCCCTCTGTAGGCCCTGCTGGCAAAATATGCCACTCCATGAAATTACATGTGGACAAGGTCATTCACAGCATTGTTTCTTAAAACAGTTCTACTCGGATGTGATTCCAATACCACAAACTTCACCCCTTATTTAGCAAGTTTTAGTATATTCGGAGTTGTAGTATAGTGTATGTGTACCATATACGTATGTATCAGTACTTGTATATACTAGGGCATATATGATACCAATGTACTAATATGGCACATATACTATATTTTTAGTATATTTCAAGTTGTGAGTACACTAAACATATTTACTAGTAGAGATTATCATGGTCTAATTCTGGAATATCTTAAGTACCCTAAAAGAAACCAGATGCCCATGGGGTCACTTCTCAGCCCTACCTCCCTTCAGCCCTTGGCAACTATTAATCAATCTGGTCTGTCTCTCTGTATTTGCCTACTCTGGATGCTTCACATAAATGGAATCATGCAAGCTTGGCCTTTCATACCTGGCTTCTTTCTTCTGGTATCGTGGCCTGCAGGCCCCCTGGGCAGCACCTGGCATGCCGCTCCCGCTCCTAGCATGGGGAGCACACCCCGTGCTCTGTGTGGCCAAACTGCTGCCAAGCAGTTTTTCCAAGTGACTCATCACACCCAGGCATATCCTAAGCAATCGCAGCAGACACTGAGATGAGTTCATTTAGTTCTGACAATGCCAGGTTGTCTCTGGCTCCAAGGTACAGATGAGGATGGCTTGGAAGAGGGCGCTTTCTCCACGGTTCCTTGTCTAGTAAGGGCAACTCTGCTCGAGGTCTGGAGACCCCAGCAGATGGCCGGCTCAGACATGGACAGGACGAGCTAGGAAGCTGCTGCCAATGTGACACAGCATGTCTGCAGAATCATTTAATGAAATTTGGCCTTGAATTTTTTATTCTTTAGAAAAATTTTTAAAAATAATTCACTTTATATTGCATTATACAGAATCGGTCTAGGGCAACTCATGCTCCACCATGGGGTGTGTGGTGCAGGCACAGAGGTCCTGCATGGTCCGCCCCAGGCTGGCAGCAGTCCCACCTGCGAGTGTGGCCAAAGGTCCCTGCTCATTCCTCACCTCCCCTCTCTTCCAACAGCCGGCCCGAGTGTGCCGGCAGTGTGAGTGCACCCAACAGCCTCAGATGGGAAAGGAGGGCTGCCCTAGCCCCAGGGCGAGGACAAGGTGGGGTCCGGGAAAGGGTGTCATGACTGGCACAGAGAGAGCTCCCCAGCTGGTCCCCACCAACACTCTGCAAACAAGGGATCTAAATCCCCTGGGACAGTGTGTCTCTGTGCTAGGCATAAGCTGGTCTCATGTTTTTGGCTTAGCAGAGGGAAAAGATGGGAGGGGCTGAAGCCTGGCCCTGACCCCAGCCCTGGGCAAGCCAGGAAACTGCAAAGACTTAGCTTCCTGGTCTGTAAAATGGGGATGCCAGGACTGCCAGGACTGATTGTGGCTATGGACCGGATGATGACATGTGGTGAGCACAGGGCCAGCATCCTGAAGGGCATCTCGAGTGGCCACAGAAGGTGGTGACGTCATGCTGTGACCTGGCCGTGGTGAGGAGTTGGGGCACTCATGAGAGCTGGAGGAAACAGGCACCCCCCGGAGCCAAGTATACACTCCACTCTGCACAGAGCTAAGCTGCAGACAGCTTCCCAGACACCAGCTTTTCCAATAAGTGAGAAATCAAAGTATTCACCATGTATTATTCAGTGCAAGAAAAACATCTCACTTCCTTTTAAAAAGGTAAAAAAAAAAAGTTCTGAGATATGGTAAATGGGTAAGATTTCCTTTGAGGGAAATGAAATCACATGCTAAAAATTGAAATTTAAGCAGGCAACAAGGGTAAATTAAAGAGTCCTTAAAAATCCTGGTCACACTGAAGCCGCGGGTGAGCCGAGGGAGTGCGCTCCCGGATAAACATCTCCATTCATGCAGCAGCATTACGAAAGGATACAGGCGGCTTTTTATAGCAGAGCATTAAATGTTTACAACATAAGCGGCCTATTCTAGACCTGGATGACAAATGCATAATTACATGCTCCAGAATGAGCACAGGGTAAGGGCTCTGGGAAAAGCAGACATCAATGCACCAGCTTCAGGAGGGGGCCATGAAGCAATTTGTTAGGGCAGAGCCCCCATGATTGCTGCAACTCCACCAGCCAAGCTAACTCTGGGGCAGGGGAGAACAATTAGGAAATTAATGAGTTTTCTTCTGTTAGCACTTCATAAAACATGGAAGTTGTTTGTTGCTCTTCTTAACATGTTGGGAACTGATTCTAGACCCATAACAAATGAGTCACAAGTTGTAGTTCATCTGGAGGAGCCAAGCTCAGTCAACACTTTCCTGTGGTAATGCAGCTCAACAAGACAGTAAGCCTGGCTTAAACAAATGAACATTTAGCCTCTGGACACAGGGCACAGACGGAAGGCAACTCGCTGCTTTGTGCGCTTTCTGTCCCACCAGAGGCATGAGCGTCAGAGAACGGCCTCCCTGCAGCGTAGGGGCACTGTGCCGAGTACAGCTCTGCTGCTCGGGGAGGACCTGTTCACTCGACAGAAAGCAGCTCCATCATTCAGGCTGCTCCCACCCTAATGGTGACCGCAAAGAGCGGCAGGAGCACGGTCCCAACATGGGATGGAATCCCCTTGAATCGCTCCTCAATGCAGTTTAGTGAAAATGTGTTAACAGAACCCTCGAGACAGACAGACCCACAGACCACCAGAGTCCCCCCACCAAAGCGAATGAGCTACTCACAAGGGTGCAGCGGTGGTCACTAGCTTCCATCTAGTGAGGGTGCAGTGCCCAGACAAGCTGAGGGCCCAGCTCAGAAAGTACAGGATGAAAGGACTGCCTCGCAGGAGGTGCAGAACACTGGTTACCACCACATCCCACACAGGGAGACAGAGGCTTTGCGAGGCAGACAGGTTTACAGAATTCCAGCTCAGGCTTTTAGCAGTGAGACCCTGGGCAGTACTCTGAATTCAGAAAGTCTAGATTTTCTCACGGGGAACGCATGAGCCATTGTCACTTTGTAGCACCACAGGGAGGGCTGTGTGAGAAGGCACTCAGCACCCTGCCCAGCACAGCAGGAGCACACAGGACACGTAGGTCACTTCTAACACAGTTTTTGCTTGGTTCTAAGATTCCAACCATTCCTCTTGGCAGTGTGAAAAGGGCTGGACAAAAGAACCCTTCGCCAAACACTAGCTGTCTTTCAACAAAGGTCAAATACAGAGATTTGCTTCTATAATCACAAGATATCTGGTGGGTGTGGGTTACTGTAAGTTAGTGCCATGTTATCCTCGACTGTCCCTAACCTGGTTTACCTGTATTTTACTAACTTCCAACCATACCCTTGTGCTGGTTTTTGCCTGACACAGCAAGTTGAAGTGATGGAGGTCCAGATATCTCCATCTTACGCTTGTTTCCACAGTGTTTTGTGCAGCTCAGCGCTGCCATTTTGTGACTGAGCTGTTGCTCTTGTCCCCAGGGCCAGAGGGACAAGCAGTGATGTGACTCAAGGCATCCAGGAAGCAGCAATGCTCACCTCGGCTACACACTGGAGTCACTAGAGGCCTGAACCCCACCGAGGTTGTGTCCTCAGCCCCTTGGCGAATGCGCCTCAGTCTCATGGCAAATGCACCCCAACCTCTGACACTTGTGTCTTAGAGGAGTCCTCCAGGGGACCCCACACACAGCCAAGAAGAGCACCTGCTGGGCCCAGTCAGTGAGACTTACTGCAGCCCTGTGACCGAAGCCCAGGGTGCTGCCACCCACCGGGGCCTGTGTGCTTTGCTTGCTTTACTTCTAAAATGCACTGTATTGAGATGTAATTCATAAGCAAACTGCCACTGGCCTTGTGTAACCATAGACAAATCAAGACATGGAATACATCCATCAGCTCAAAAACTTACTTGTGCAACCCTGCAACTCCCACCACTCTTCCCATAGCAGACCTAGTCACCACTCTGCTTCCTGTCACTACAGATATATTTTGTTGGTTCTATAATACAAATGAAGTCCTATCAAAAGAAGTCTGCTTCGGTGTTTATAAGAGTCGTCTTCTTACATGCATCAGCAGTTCACTTTTATTTCTGATGATTACAAGACCACCATTTCTTTGTCCACTCATTGGGTACTCAACATGTGGGTCACTCCAGTTTTATCTGTAGTGAGCAGGGGTGCTATGGACATTTGTGTGCATGTCTCAGGGTGGACTTGCTTCCATTATCTCTTGGGTAACACCTGAGACTGGAATGACTGGGCCATGTGTTAAATTTACATTGAAGTTTCTAAGACCTAAGTTTCTATTTCCCAAAGTGAATGTACCAGCTTACATTCTCTCCCACAGTGCATTTGAGCTATTCCAGGTCCTTACCAACACTTGATATTATGAGACATTTTAGGGAGCATCTTATTGTGGTCTTAATTTCCATTTCTTTACGACTAATGATGTGAAGACCTCGGGTGCTCAGGAATTCCTTTATTTATTTTTAGTGAAGTATTGTTCAAATGCTTTCTCCCGTTTTGTTAATTGGGTATCTTCTTATTCAGTTGTAAGACATTCCTTACATATTCTGTATATGAGTAAGTCCTGTTCCAGACATACATAGTGCAAATACTGTCTCTGAGATGGCAGCTTACCCTTTTACTTTGTAACAGTATGTTTCAAAGAGCATAGTTTTAAATTCAAATAAGGTACAATTTATCCATTTTCTGCATGGTTAGTGTTTTATGTGTCTTAAGCAATCCTGGTCTATCTCAATATATCCATAATATTTTCTTCTACAAGTTTTATAGTTCTATCTCTCATATTGCCATTTTAACTCAATTTGAGCTTAATGGTTGAGGTTTTTTTTTTCCCTTTTGTTCCAGCACCATTAGCTGAAAAGATTATGCTCTCCCCATTCACTCTACTTCTGGACTCCATTTTTTTCTCACTGATAAATACATATGCATTTATACCAATACCATAATGTCTTCATTAGTTTTACAGTAAGACATGAAAGATGAAGTAAAGTCTTCCTGTTTTTTTCTTAAGTTTTTTTTTGGTCTAATGTATAGCTTTATATGGGTGCCATAACAAAACAGCACAAACCAAAGGCTTAAATGGTAGAAATTTGTTTTACAGTTCTGAAGGCTACAAGTGGAAGATGGAGGTATCGGGAGGGCTAGTTCTTCCTTGTGGGCTGTCAGAATTTATTCCATGCTTCTCTTGCTTCAAATTTTATGATCATTGACTTTTGTGTCACACGTTTTTCCTCTATTCAGATCATCGGTGTTCTCCCCTTTTACTCTGTTAATATGAAGGAACTGAAGTGTTTGATGCTCTAATATTAAATCAACAGTGCATGGCTGAGACAGAATATCACTGTTCCTGATGCATTATCATTCTGCATATTATAAAACTGAATTTGTTAGTATTTTGAAAGGACTTTTGTGGTGCTGCCCATAAGGAATATCACACTGCAGGGTTTTTTGTTTGTTTTCCCCCCAAAACATTTCCTAGTGCTTTTGTCTGGATTTGGTAAAAGAGTATGGTGGTTTCATAAAGTAAGTTGGAAAGTGTTCCCTCCCCCTTTATTTTCTGCAAGAGAAAGATTAGGTGTTCATTCTTTCTTAAATATTTTAAAGATTTCATGGTTGAAACTGTGTGTGCCTAGAATTTTGCTATGGAAAAGCTTTTAATTATAAATTCATTTTAAAACATGGGACTGGTGACCTCATTGGGGGATGCCAGACCACTTGCACTGCCCAGATTTGCACACTCTTTGCCGCAGACTGGTGTGGGCCCTTGTTCTGCCTGGTGACAACCTCACTGGGGGAAGCTGGACTGCTCACACGCCCAGGTTTGCATGCCCTTCGCCACAGATCAGTGTGGGCCCTGCCCACGCACCGGCAGGGTCAAAATCTAGTAACGTTGGAGAGATCTAGGATTGAAGACACTACTTGCTCTGTCTCGTGAGTTTTTTTCCTCTATTCTTCTCTTTTGCAAGTCATCGATACCAAGTAGAGCCAACTATACTTGTGCCACTGAGGAAAGTTCTGAAGACATACAGGACACAAGAATCAAGAACCACATATACCTTGAAAACAGCTTAAGAACAGACTTTTCTTAGGAAAGCATTGGTACTTGTCTTAAAGTGACCTCCCATAAACAAAATATAAAATCAACACAGAGCACAAACTAAAAGGAGGAAATATATATATGTATACAAAGAAAATGACAAGATACAGGAGCAAAATACAACCCCAGACCCCCAGCCCACCCAGAACAAATCCAGAGGACAATATAATAGAGGAAATGAGAAGACGCCCAACCAAACTTTCAGAAATGATAGCAGCAGAAGTTAAAAAACAGATGGGGGAGGCTATAGAGAACATCAGACTAGAAATAAAGGCCTAAGTTAAAAAAGAGATGACAATTATAATGAAAGACCTGCTTAGTGAATTCGGAGTAGATTTTTCAAAAAAGAGGACCTTAGAAAAATGATGGAAAATTTGAACATTCAACTCAGTAAAGAAATGGAACCCATGAAAGACATCCAAACAGATAGCCAAGAAATCAAAAACTCTCTTGAAAGTCTATGCAGTAGATTGAATGAAAGTGAAGATAGAATCTCAACCCTAGAAGACAGGCCTGCAATTAGTGATAATGAAAATAAAGACCTCTTAAAAATAGCTAGAGACTATGAAAAATCACTACAACAGCTGCAAGATGATGCAAAGAAGAACAATGTAAGACTAACTGGAGTCAATGAAAAAGCAGGAGACAGTGCAAAGGATCTAAAAAGATTATTTACAGAAGTAATGACAGAAAACTTCCCAAGCATGAGAAAAGAACTTGACATACAGATAAGTGAGGCATATAGAACCCGAATTACTCATGACCAAAACAAATCTACACCAAGACATATAATACTCAAGATTCCAGAAATTCAACAAAAAAACAGAATACTGAAAATTGTTAGAGAAAAAAACCAAATCACCTATAAAGGTAAACCTCAGAATCACAGCAGACTGCTCAACACAAACCTTTAAATCAGGAGAGCCTGGAACAAAATATTTCAAGCCTTAAAAGAAAACAATCTCCAACCCAGATTGATGTACCCAGCCAAACTATCTTTCAAATTCAACAATGAAATAAGATACTTCCATGACAAAGAACAACTGAAAAAATTCATGACCTCCAAACCACCTCTGCAAAATATTCTGAAGGATATCTTAGAAAAGGAAAAGGGAAACTACAATTACAAGGACACTAATAAAAATAATCCACCAGGCAAGACAAGCAGTTAAACTGAGGTGAAACACAGAACCAACAACAGAAAAGATCTATGACAAAGATAAGGCAATACATAACAGCTGTAACCATCAATGTAAATGGTCTCAACTCACCAATCAAAAGAAACAGACCAGCAGAATGGATCAAGAAGCAAGATCCATCAATATACTGAATATAACAGATACATTTAACACAAACAGAAATTCATAGACTGAAAATCAAAGGATGGAAAACAGTATTTCATGCAAGAGGAAACCAGAAAAAAGCAGGGGTAGCTATCCTAGTCTCAGACAAAGTGAACTTCAAACCAAGACTGATCAAGAGGGACAAAGTGGGTCATTACATACTTCTTAAGGGAAAACTCCAAGTGGAAGAAATAACGATCATTAATATTTATGCACCAAACATTGGTGTGCCTAACTACATAAAATAAATATTAAGGAACATGAAAGATCAAATAAATGCTAACACAATTATAACGGGAGACTTCAATACCCCACTGTCACACATAGACAGATCAACTAGACAAAAAATTAACAAAGAAATATCAGAACTGAATCAAATCTGTGAACAAATGGGCTTAGCAGATGTCTACAGTGTTCCACCCCACAACAGCAGAATACACATTCTTCTCAGCTGCACATGGGACGTTCTCCAAAACAGACCACATACTAGCTCATAAAACATGTTTAAGTAAATGTAAGGGAGTTGAAATTATCCCATGCATACTACTGGACTATAGTGCAATGAAAGTGGAATTCAATGGTAACAGAAACCAAAAAAACCACATAAACACATGGAAACTAAATAACATCCTCCTGAACAGCAGCTGGGTCACAATAGAAATTAAGCAATTTATGCAGTTACATGATAATGATGATACAACATACTGGAACCTATGGGATACAATTAAAACAGTGCTTCGAGGGAAATTCATTGCGTTGAACTCCCGCATCAGGAAAACAGAACGAGCTGAAATAAACAACTTAATGTTGAACTTCAAACGTCTAGAAAAAGAAGAACATATCAAACCCAAAGCTTGTATGAGAGAAAATTATTAATATCAGAGCTGAAATTAATGCAATTGAGACTAAGAAAACAATACAAAGAAGCAATGAATCAAAGAGTTGGTTCTTTGAAAGAGTAAATAAAGAGACAAACCCCTAGCCACTCTTATCAAAAAAAGGAAAGAAAAGACCCAAATCTATGCAATAAAAAATGAAAGGGTAAAGTCACAACTGACTCTACGGAAATCCAAAGGATCATTAGCACCTACTTCAAGAACCTATACTCAAACAAGATGGAAAACACTGAAGAAATGGACAAAAAAAATGGGAAAAAATCTTTGCCAGCTGTCCCTCAGGCGGCAAGGGTCTAACATCTAGAATATATAAAGCACTCAAAAAAATCAAACCCCCCAAATTTAAAGACCCAATCCAAAAATGGGCATCTGAAATGAATAAACATTTCTCAGATGAAGGAATAAAAATGGTAAGTAAACATATGAAGAAGTGTTCAACATCACTGGTCATTTGAGAGATACAAATCAAAACAACGCTAAGATTCCATCTCACTCCAGAAAGAACAGTTATTATCAAGAAATCAACCAACAACAAGTGCTGGCGGGGCTGTGGGGAAAAAGGTACCCTTCTTCACTGTTGGTGGGAATGTAGACTAGTGCAACCACTATGGAAATCAGTATGGAGACTCCTCAAAAAACTAAAATTAGAGGTTCCATTTGATCCAGCTATTCCTCTGCTTGGTATTTTCCCAGAAGAATTGAAAACCTCATACCATAGAGATACATGTATGACCATGTTTATAGCAACACAGTTTGTAATAGATAAGTCTTGGAAACAACCCAAATGCCCAACAACTAATGAAGAGCTAAAGATGTAGTTTTTCTACACAATGGAATACTACTCTGCCATAAAAAAGAATAAACTAGAGTCATTTGTAGGTAAATGGATGCACCTTGAGAACATAGTCTTAAGTGAAATAAATCAGTCACTCATGAGTACACATTGAATTATTTCTCTGTTATGAGAAATCATAAGTGTACATAAAGGCAAAGAGGTATAATAGCTATTAGGTAAAAGAAAGAATACTCAAAAGAGAGGAGAACTAGAAAGGGAAAAAGGGGGGAAAGAAGGAAGGGAAAAGGGAAAGAAAGGGGAAAGGGGAAAAATGTAAAAATGTAAATAAACCTACTGTAAATAAGGAAAGGGGGGAATGGAAGGGAGGGGTGGGGAAGGGGGGTGGACCAAGATACATCATTTATACAATGTACCAGTACATGTTCTTGGTAAAAAATAAAAAATAAAAATAAAAAATAAAACATGGGTATGCAGATTTTCTATTTTTTTATTTATTCAGTTTTGATACTTCATGTCTTATAAGAAAAATGTATTATCAAATTTGTCACAATTTTGTCTAACATTGTGTATAATATCTATTTATTCTTTTTGGGCCTTTACTAGCTTCAGGCCCTCTCTTTCATTCCTGATAGATGTCATTTATAGTTCTTTCTTCCCTTTTTCCTAGCCAAGCAGAAAGATTTTTCAATTGTATTGGAATTTCAAGTATCTAGCTTTTGATTACACTGTCTTTTTCTGTTTACTACTTCAATGATTTCCATCTTATCTACATTATTTCTCGTCTGCTCCTTACATTGGTTTAATTTGCTCTTGAATTTATTAGCCTTCAAAGTTGGAAACTCCATCTTGCTGTGTTTCACTTTCAATGAGTTCATGAAACTCATTTTATGAGCGCAATGAGTTCTAGTTTCCACATGATTTTGTCTTTTATTTAGAAGTATGTTGTTTAATTTTCAAGCACTGTGGGACTTTAAAGATACTTGTTGCTGTTGGTTTCTAGGTTTACTGTATGGAGGACACACTGTTAGTTTTTCAAATCCCTTAAATGTACTGAGATCTGCTTTTTGGACAAGCACACGCCTACCTTGGCGAAGGCTCCACGTACAGGGCAGAGTGTGTTCTCCGTGAGCTCCAGCAAGGCACACTGCTGACGGTGCTTGAGCTGTCTATGTCCACATCCTTTCTGAGGTTTCCTCTTGCTGCTCTAGGGCCCGCTCAGAGTGCTGAGCTCTCCAGTGCCCACCGCAGGTCAGCTCCTCCATTCAGACCTGCCATGCTTAGCTCTGGGTATGGGAAGTTCTGCTACCATCCACATGTTTAGACTGCTGTAGCTCCGTGATGAACTGATTCTTCGGTCTTTGTGAAACATCTCTTTCACCTCCAGGAATATTCCAGGAGAAACGGATGTCCTCACATTGATTTTTCTCACATTAGCAGAGCCACTCCAGCTTTCGTATAAGTGTTTGCATGGTACACCATCTTCATTCTTATCTTCATCTTTATATTCAAAGTGTGTTTCACGTAAACACCATGTAATTGAGCCTTCCCTTTATTTTTTTATCCAGTCTAACAGTTTCTGAACTTTAATGGAATGTTTAAGCCATTTACATTTAATGTATTTACTAATATGATCAAGTTTATCATTCTGCCATTTGTTTTCCTATTTGTCCTAACTTTCCTTTGTTCCTTTGCTTCTTTTCCAGACTGAGGCTGAGTATTTTTGGGCTTCTCCACTATTTGCTTGTTATTTTTGCTCCTCCCTCCCTCAAGTGTTCTAGGGCAGTGGTGGCAAACCTACACCATACGTGCTGCAGTGGGCTGTTATCATGAAAGCTCTAACAGGTTTGCTATCACTGTTAGGGTTTACCACACACATGACCTTGCTGCAGCCTATCTCCAGATGACATGTACTACTTCACATACCGTGCACACCTCATTAACCTTTGAGCAAGTGCTCTCACTCATTTTTCTCCCACACGTGTTACAAACTACAAGCTACATCACTATTAGGCTTACTCTAAGGAGCCATGGTAATTATCATAAGGTAATTAAAAAGGGGACAAAGTGCTGTATTTTTGCCCGCTATTTTAACTTTTGCAGCTTCCGGTTTCTATGCACAGGTCTGTACAAACCAGGTTTCTGTGTAGTGTCATTTTCCTTCACCTTGCAGAATAGCCTTTAGCATTTCCTACAGCATGATTCTGCTGGGGACAGAGTCTCTCAGCAGGTGTTTACCTGGAAATGTCTTTATTTTGCTGTCATTTCTGAAGGATATTGTGGCCAGATGTGTAAGTCCAGATTGACAGTTTTCTTTCAGCAATTTAAAAGAATGCCCACTGATCCCTGTGTTGCGTGAGTTCTAAGGTGAAGCACACTATCGCGCATATCTCTGTTCTGTGACAACAGGCAAAAGGCAGTGAGTGAGAAAGTAACAAGAGGGCTGAGAAGATCAGCCAAATCATGGCTGATTCTTGTGAACATGACCAGAGTGGACAAATTCCAGAAAGACTGAGAAAGAAGAAGGTGGTGCGAAGGGCAGGCAAGGGGAAGTAAGAGGAAATAAGCTGTGTTCTGTCACGGACTGACTCCCCACAATGAATGCAACCCTTACGAATAGCAAACATGCAGTGGTACACAAAAAAAGACCAAGAAAGGAAGACAAACATGCTTTCGAAAAGAAGAGAACAAGGGAGAAATATGTATAGACAATACAAACAAAATAGCAGAATATTATGAACAATTCATTGTTACGAACAATTATGAAAAAACTGAAAATCCAGAGCAAATGAATATTTCTGAGAAAAGCAGAAAATGCTAAAATGGACACAAGACATGAAAAGTTTGAATAAATAAGAAGGTTAAAAGAAAAGTAAGATGAAAGGGGAAAAAATGGTAAAGTGTAGCTACACTTGTTGCAAATAGGGAGGGGTGGGTGAATGGAAGGGAGGGGAGGGGAAGGGGGGAAGAGGGGGGAAAACCAAGATGTATCATGTACAGGTACAAAATAACCATGTTCATTATGATCATTATGTATACAATGTACCAATACATGTTCTTGGTAAAA
>PVJO010028771.1:0-17486 GCA_004026905.1 Hystrix cristata
TATACAATCTGTGGCCTCCTACCACTGTGCCTTTTTGTTCTGACCCCAAGGTCTGTCCAGGCCTCACAGTCTCCTCTCCTCAGAGCCTGGTCTGGGCCACCTGCCTGATCCACCTGTCTTGCGTCCAGCAAGCCCATGCCAGGCAGGGCCAGGAGCTGCTCACAGACACTGGGAAGCCGGCCCAGGGCAGCCACAGATCCAAGTGCAGGGACGTGCAGTGGGGTTTCTGCGTTAGGGCTCAAATGTGGCCCCTCTCACTTACATAACCAGTGGTGCCCAGTGCCTCTGTGAGCTGGCTTTTTGACTCACCACCATTTTCCCCCACAAGTAAAATATAATTGCAGGCTTATTGTTATATTTTAACCTCACATGGAGGAGTGGGTGGTAGGGTGGGCCGAAGCTCGAGACAGATAATGGCCTTACAGATCTGCAACCTTCAGATCACCCACATGCCTTCTCTCCCTCCTGCTCTTAATCTGTAGTTGAGACAGTAACTAAGCCATGAAACTGACTGAATGTTATTCGTGCACATGGTTACTGTGAAGCTGAAAACACATGACTCCGATTATAGACTATTTCCTAGCTTTTGATCTTAGAAAGCCCAGAACAGGGGAGTCCTTCTCAGCTGCTGACTGGAGAAAACCTGATTATCTGCTTTTCCTTCTTTCTGCTCTGCCCACCGTGTGGGAATATCTCTGATCCATGGCCAAATTCTCAGTTCTGTTGGGGACTTGAGGATTCTGGAGATCTGCATTTGCCTTCTACCATGGACAGCACACAGGGCCCATCTTAGAGAACAGAGCAACAGCTTTTTAATTGTTCTCTTATCTAACTTTTCCCTCTCCTATAGCCCAGATTCTTTCATATCTTCTGAGCTAGAAACAAAACCTAGTTCAGCAAGTGCTTTTTCACATCAGTACTATGTTTGGAAGCTCAAAAGCATAGAATTGGGCTCTTTTGTAGTCTTATTCCATTCTGCAAACTCTCCATAGAGACCCTGGTTGCCATATGGTCATCAGTCCAATGAGGAAGTGCTACTGAATACGAAAATGTTGACAGAAAGGCCAAAAACATACACTGGGGGAAAGACAGTCTCTAATAAAATGATTCTGGGAAAATTAGATATCCACATGTAGCAGCTTAGCTCTAGACCCATACATCTCACCATGTACTATACTAAAATAAAAATGGATCAAAGATCTAAACGATAAAACAGAAACACTTAATCTGTTGGAAGATAAAATAGGTAAAACTCTTGAATTCATAGGCATAGGACTATCTGAACAGAACTTCAGTTGCATGGGAAATGGTAGAAAGAATCGATAAATTGGATCATATCAAATTAAAAAGAGTCTACATGGCTAAAGACATAACCTAAAGAATGATAAAATTTTTCCCAGCTCTTTCTCAGAGGACTAATATCTAGAATATATAGAGAACACAAAGAAATTAGGCAGTCCAAAATGAAATGGGCAAATAAAATGAATACACACTTCTAGGAAGAAGTACAAGTGGCCAATAAATACATGAAGAAATGTTCAGCCTCTCTGGCCATTAGAGAAATGCAAATTAAAACAATATTGAGAGTCTATCTTACTCCAGAAATAATGATGATCATCAAGAAATCAAATAACAAATGCTGGTGAGGCTGCAGGGAAAAAGAACACTTCTACATTGTTGGTGGGACTGTGAAGTATTACAACCACTGTGAAAATCAATATGAATATTCCTCAAAAAATGAAAAGTAGAAATGATGTTCATTTCAGCCATTCCCCTTCTAGGTGTCTTTCCCAAAGAGTTAAGACATCGTATTACAGTTATACATGCATACTCATGTTTATAGCATCACAATTCATAATAGCTAAATCTTGGAAGTGGTCTACATGTCCCCCAGCAGATAAATGGATAAAGAAAATGTGGTATTTACAAAATGGAGTACTACTCTGCCACAAAGAAAGATAAACTTGAGTCACATGTAGGAAAATGGATGCCCTTTGAGGCCATAATGTTAAGCGAAATAAATCAGACAACAAGCTTAACTATTGCATGCTTTCTCTTATGAGAAACTTAAAGAGCAAAATAAAAGATAGATAATAGGAAATAGGAAGATGGAACTTTCTCAAAGGGAAAGGGGATCAAGAGAGGGAGAGCGGTGGGAGGGTTGGGTGGGGAAAGGGATGGAAAAAGAATTAAGATGTGTTATATATATGTACTAACTCCCCACAAGGAATGTAATCATTACGTAATGCAAACGTGTGCTAATAAAAATGTGTCAGAGGAAAATAGTACATTTAGTTCTTCATGATATCCCACCACAAGTAGATTAGGCATGGCTACTGTCCAGTACTTTGTCTTTAAAAAGAACCCTGACAGTTTGTAAGTATGGATTCATTCATGTAAAATTTTTGGTCTAATTTCTGTCTCGCCCAGTAGATTATGAGCTCTAAGAGGTAGCATCCAGATCCCTGGCTTCACCAACATAGTCCCAGTGCCTGGGATGATGCTGTGCCTGTACAGGCATTCCAGAAACATTCCTGAATGAGTGGTGAATAACCAGGTTTACTCTGAGATTATAGAGAATAGAGAGGAAGAGGTGCTTGAACTTGAACAAGTGAAAGCGCAGAGGACAGCTGGGCTTTTTTCTTCTTCCCGAGTGCCCAGAGCGCGTCCTGCACCTGTGCTTCACAGACAGTGATGGGTCAAGCGTGTGTGTATAGAGAGCAGCAGCAGCCTGGAATTCCTGAGAGTTGGCTGTCATCATGGTGCATTTTTAGGTGATTGCGAGCAAGCCCACCCTCTTTCTGGGTCTGGTTTGTTTATTGTTTGTTTTTTGTCTTAAAACTTCTGAAGGGACCGGGAGAGTCTTCAGAGTTCGCAGTTCTACTATCTCCTAGACAAGCTTCTACCTCTCCCTTCCAGCTTCACATTTTACACGTTGCTTCCTCCAATCACACTCCTCGCTATTGACACAGCAGATGGAGCTGGTGCCCGCCCACGACAGACAGATGAGCCTCATTTACAGCCCTCAACATTTAACACGTTCACAACAGGGCCGTAATTTGTATGTCTCCCTGCTGGGTGGCTTGAACCACCGGTGGTACATGCGTGACTCCCATTGGGTGGTTTTCATTAATTTCATTAGTAAAAAGACAGACAAAAGTAATTAGATCTATTGTACCACCAGGGGTGCAAGCCACCTGATGGGACAGTCATGCATGTTCCACCAGTGGGTCAAGCCATCAGGAACGTGTCAACGCCTTGGCTACATGGCAGAGTCATCTAGCTCCAAGATGCTGGGAGAGCCCTCCCTATCCCCAGCAACACAGACCGTGGCCCATTCCCATGCCTCTGCCCATTCCAGGGACAGGGAATGTGGAACAGGGAAGCGGCATGCAGCCTCAGGTATGGGAGACCTTAGCGAGAAGCCAGAGTTGGGCATAGCAGTGTGACCCAGAGGGTGGGAGGGGATGGGAAGGTGTGTCCAGACAAACATTAGCTGACCTGGTCTATTTACACACCCATTTTCTCAGAGGCCACTTGGTTCCTCTTCCCTGCCCTATTCAGGAATAATATATGTAATTCTAGAAAAACCTGATATTAAATATAAGGCAGTATGAGAATCAAAGCAAACTTTCTTCCTATTTCAGTTGTGACATCTAAGGCTTTGAATGGCTACATAGCTCCATAACAATGACAGATTTCCCTGGTATCTATTAAGTGTTATATTTTATTCTGACATTACCATTACTACAGCTAGCTCCTAGGATTATCACTGTTTTACAGAAGAAGCAGCCAAGAATTAGGAATGTTAAAAAAAAAAAGTATGCAAAGCCAGTTAACTACTAAAGGCAGTGATGGGACTCAAAAGGCAAGTGCACCCACATCCCTCCTCCTGCCCTTTTAAGCAAAGGAGGGAGGAAGAACTCATAAATATGTGCACCTCAGTGATCTTGGTCCCAGTAATGACTCTCTGGGAATAAGGGTGGGGCTGGAAAAAGTGAAGATTCTTCCCTGTCATATGAATTCATTTTTTTTTTTTGCAGTACTAGGGTTTGAATATAGAGCCTTCACACTGAACTGCATCCAACCCCCTCCCTGCCTTTATTTTGAGGGAGGGTGTCACTAAATTGCCCAGGTGGGACTTGAATTTATAATTCTTTTCCCTCAGCCTCCCAAAGTGCTGATATTACAGGCAAGTGCCACCATGCTGAGTTAAATTAATGATTTTTAGGTTTCTCATGGAAACCAAAACCGTGGCCCAAGTGCAAAAAGTTAGATGATGAGATGAAGCCATTGAATGGGAGATCAGGGTGCTCTTAACCCAAACATGAAAGTCATAAGCCCACATCCCCACTACTACTCCTTGGCAGAAGGATGTACATGTCATAGTACTGTGAGCAGTATTGTATTAATGGCATAAGACTTGAAGTGATTTTTTGGTCAGGTGTGGTGGCACACTTCTGTAATCCTAGCACTGAGGAGGCTGAGGCAAGAAGATTACCATGAATTCGAGGCTATACAGTGCATGGATAGCCAGCCTGCAAAATACATAGTGAGACCCCATCTCGAACAAAATGAAACAAAACATCAAAACCCAAACCAAACAAGAAAAGACTTGGAATGATTTTTAAGGCCTCTTCCTTTGAGTTGAACTTGGCTTGGACATTCGGGGTTGTACAGTGTGAGACAGGCATCGGGTGTTTAGGAAACTCTGAGTCTATGAAGCAAATGGCAATTGCTAAACTTACATTCTTAGCTTAGAAGCTTAAGTCTTTCAGGTCCAAGAAACCATTAATTCTAGACATTTACAGTATCCCTGACATGTTTGTTGAATGAATGTAGAAACTTTAAAAAGCTTTCATACTTTATTCCCATGGAGAGGTAACATTCGATCTATCTTTCTGACTTCTAAAAGATACACTGACAACTGGCAGCTCTGTGGAGGAGTATTTTCCGTGATAAGCCCTGCGTGACTCTGCCCCTATGCCAGTCCTAGAAGTTTAGACCAGGGGTGGAGGACACCTAACCCCAAAACAGCCTGTCCATGGCTGAAATGTGTGTTTAGAGTAGAAAAATATAAACTGACCAGCTAGAACTCAAGCTTTCAAATGTTTGAAATTGGGAGATGCAACGTTACCCTGGGATCAGAATTATCAACACTGCACAGAGCACTGAGGGGGATGTGAAAATCTCACCTCCCAGGAAGTCCATGTGGGAAACAGTCTTCTCAGATGGTACAGCGCTCCTACTTCAGGAGACAGCTGAGGGGATCATAGTAAATCAGAGTAACATTTGGAATCTTGCGGTCAGTGTTAGTTCACTGTTTTTTCATTAACACTCACCAGGCCCTGCGTGGTTACCATGGACTAGACATGGTCACTGCCCAACAGGCAGGGGAGGCAGATACCAAATGAACAGTCATGAAAGTAAATACATTTTTATGAATAGTTATCCTAAAGAAAAGTAAAGGATATAGCTATTGTAACTATTATTTTGTTGCTTTTTAATGGTAACAATAATAGGAACTCATAATTACTATCATGAGAAGACTCAGATTTATATAGGAAGCAGGCTGAGCAATGCTTTTCCTAACAAAATGGATATGAGCAGAGTCCAACATGATGAATAAAAAAATCAGAAGAACAGCGAGCATTTGAGGCAAAGGGAAGGGTGTATGTGAAGGCTCTGAGGGGGAAAATAATGTGCCTATCTGAGAGTCCAAATGCGAGCTTACTTGCTGGGGGTAGAGATCAGTGGGGAGGTAGAGTCTTGTGTCTGTAAAGGTGGACAGGGACTGGATCACACAGGACCGTGTAGACAGGGTGGACACTACTTTTACCTTAAAGTGCCGTGGGATTGATGAAAACATGTTTAAGTAGGACGTCCTTTAGTAGAATGTGTGCATTAAAGATTACCCTGGCTTGTGGCTGACTGATGAATGGATTGAGAGTGGGTAAGAGGAAGACAGGCACTTCACTGGGTCCAGCTAGGAGACAATGGCGGTTTGGTCTAGAGAGGAGATGATGGAAATGGGGAGGGGGAAATGAATCTGGGAAATATTTTGGTAGGAATATCAAAAGGACATACCTTTGAAATACCCATGACATAGATGTGTTAGGGCTGGGGAGGGGAGGATGAACCCATATTCACTTAGGATTGTTCTAAAGGAATCAGCAAAGAATCAAGAGGGACGTTATGTGGAAATTCAACAAAAGCTTGGAAATTCACACCATCGGTAATAAACATGGCGTACAACTGCCATCGGGCATTGGGGGGCGATGGGAGAAGGACACAAACCATCACTCGAGTCAACAATGATGGGAAGCTTCGTAGTGTTGGAAGAGGTAGCAAGTTTGGAGAAAACAAGATTCGATAAGGAAAATAAATGACTCTGGGATATCCCAAAATCTGGCAATGGGTTTACCTAATTTGCCCTAGTATTTTGTTTTTGCTTTTTTTTTTTTTTTGGTCTTTTTGGGGGGAGGCAGTTCACTTTTTGCCAGATATTTGTGAAAATGGGCAATCTCCATAAAATAAGTGGTGCTCCTCTTATTTTATAAGTGAAGAAAAGTGGGACTACAGAGTTTAAATCACGCGATTCAGGTTATGCTGCCAAACTCCAAGTCTGAGCCCAATGTAAAAAGAAAAAAAAAATTCTTTCCTCCAGTGGTTTAGAAGTATTGAGTTGGAAGAAGAACCTTCCCTTTTCTCTGTAGTTCCACATCCCTGTAACTTGCCACCTACCTTTATCCTCTTAGCAAGTCTTAGCCTTCCCAGCACTGGGGATGCTCCATGTGCGGGCCACATGCAGCTTCACCCTAAGCTGAGACAAAGTGGTACACAGTGAGAAATTCCTAAAATACCCACTAAGGAAGGATCACCCTGAGGCCCCTCCAAGCCTGCGCAGTGTCTTTCTCAGAAAGCTGGTGTAGATTACTCACATTTCGCCCGCCATCCATGGAGGAAATGCTGTATTATGACCTGACCCGTGTAGTATCTGTGTTTCATAGGTAAGCCAAGCCCAGTTTTCTCATTTGTTTTATTGCCTTGCTGTTTATATTCTTGTCATTTGCTGTCACAGGCATCAAATGGTCCATAAACAAACCATTTATCCACTGCACACATACTTCAAAAAGAAAAAAAACCCAAATTTCAGAGCAAACAAAATGACTATATTGCTAAGGCAATATATTAAATCTCATGCAATTTCCTTTGAGCGATGTCTTTTAGGTAAATCACCCAGCATACTGCCTGTCATATAACAGGCAACTGAAAAAAAATCTCCTTTTATCGTCCTTTTCTGTATTAGAATTCAGTCCCATTTAAGGGCTAAGATAGGCGCTGGACACGAAGTGCTAAGGGGAACGAACATAGTCCTTTGATCTAAAAGAGGTATGGGGAAAAAATCTATTCATGTGGGTAAGAAATTAAAGTTAGCAGAATGTTCTGAATTGAACTGTGCCCCCTCAATTCATATGTTGCAGACCTAACTAGTGCCTCAGAATGTGACTTTATTTGGGAATAAGGTCATTGCAGATACAAGCAGTTGAAATTAGTTCAGGCTGGAGTAGGGCTGGCCCCTCTCCAACAAGACTGGTGTCTTTATTAAAAAGGGTAATTTAGATGCAAATATTCAAAGGGCAGATGCCCTGTGAAGATGAGAGCAGACTTCTATAAACCAAGAAATACCAAAGATGCCTGCTAACCAGCAGAGGCTAGACAAGTGTCATGAACAAATATTCCCCCATTGCCCCCAGGTGGAACTAACTCTGCTTACACCTTGATCCTGGGTGTTTAGTCCGCAGAACAGAGAGATAACAAATTTCTGTTGTTAAATCACTTAGTTGGAGGTACTTTGTCATGGAAGTCCTAATAAACTAACCAAGGGAGCTATAGAAGTAGAGTCCTAATAAAAACTAATCATGAGGCTATGTTCTGAGTGATATGTTTTTAGGCAATTTTCTCATTGTGTAAACATTATGAAGTGTACTACATAAACTAAGAAGACTACAGCCTCACCAGGCAATGTAATCTTATGAGACCACTGACATACTCGCAGCAATATGCGTTGTGTGGCACACAATTCCATTTAGTGATGGGGGGAGTTCAGGGAGGTTCTTGGGGCGTGTGGTGTTTAATCTGAGAGTCAGAATTAGTTTCAATAAAACATAAAGGAGAGCATATTACAGAAGAAAATGTTATTACCGTTACCATGGGGGTGTGCTGGGGATTGAACTGAGGGCCTTGGACTTGCTAAGCAAGTGCTCTGCCACTTGAGCTAAAGCCCCAACCCCCAAAATATTATTTTTACATGTGATTGTTATTTTATAATTTATTCTAACAAGCTTGGGTAGCTAGTTTGTAATCCCACCACATGTTAGGTCTTGAAACAAGGCCAAGCGGACTGGCTGCTGCCTACCGTGGCTGATAAATCAGAATAAAAGTGATAGAAGACACAAAAAGACTACAGAATGAGCGAAGAGAGGAGGGGTGAAAACTCAAGAGAGAAGGAGTGAAAACTCAACCACGGTACTGTTGACTAATGAGTACGGGGGCAAATATCCACCGCTAATACCCCCTCAGGAAGTGCCTGTAGGGCTGCTGGGACATTAAGCAGCCTTTTTTAAAAAAATTTATTTGATGATGCTGACTCATCAGTGATAAGTTAAAGTACTTGTTTTTATCCATTTTGCCTTATCAAAATGCAAGGCCGGATAATTTATACAGAAAAAAAAGTTGATTTATCATTCTTTTCCTTTTTTGAGACAGGGTCTCCCTGTGTAGTGCAGGTTGGCCCAAGGTTGGCCTCGAACTCATGGTGATCCTCCTGCCTCAGCCTCCCTAGTGCTGGGATTATAGGCGTGCTTCACCATGCCCAGCCTACCTCATGGTTTTAGAGGCTGAAAGGTCTAAGACTGGATGGCTGTATTTGGCAATGGCATGATCCTTTGTCACAACATAGCAGAAAAGCAGAAGGGCAAGTGGTTGCATAGGAAGACCCGAACAAAAAGGGCAGCCTTGTTTTATAACACCTACTCTCATGGTAACTAATACAGTCCCATGAGCATTTCATTAATCCTTCTAATGATCTAATTACTTCCTCAAATTCCCACTACCTTTCAACACTATTACACCAGAGACCAAACCTCAGCCCGAGTTTGAGTGCGCAAACCATATTCCCATGATAGCAGCAGGACTTTAGAGACATTCTCTTTCAAAGGCAGTAACAATATGCTGTAGTTTCCACACACACACGTTTATATATGCAATGCGACTTCAAATTAAAATTGAGTTCCTCCTGTTCTTTTTGCCGTCTTTCACATTCTTTCTTTTCTCAGAATCTTCTAAAACCGGGCTGGGGCGGCTCCATCTTGTGCTTTACGGGCACATTGGTTTTGCTGTATCATAGCACTAACCATGCTGATTAACCACACAGATTATAACATGTCCTCCCTCCATCTCACCTGTCGTGTTGCTGATCTGCCTCCCACTCTGGATTTTCTTCTACTTAGAGCACAACCTGAGACTTTGAAATGAATCCCTGTTCCCCAGAACCTGCATAAAAAGTGGCCAAAAGCGAGCATTAAATAAATATTTAACCAACTAGTTTTATAATAGTCCCATCCTAAATGGTCAAAATAAGAAAAAAATATTTGCATGCTTAAAGATACGAACCCTTGAGAACACAAGTGGCTCATTTGCCAAAGGATTTTACAACTATGAATGTGTATAATTTTTCCTTCATTGCAAGTTCCTGCTGGTCCCTCTGTCACTGAGGTTCAAGAAGATGGATTTAATTCTCCTTTTACATAAACATTTTCTGGTGGAAACTCAGTCTGCTGTGTTCTCTTTGGACAAATACAGGGTAATTTTGAGTTGGATTTGATTACTTTCCCCCTTGCTTATGGCCAGAGATGAATCTACACGACATTTCAAATTAATTTTTAGATGTCCTTTGCAAAAGAGTTCTGGGCATAAAGACTTGGAAAGGTTGGAAAGGAAAAACAGCTGAAAGCCAGCGTTCTCTTCTGATTTCTGAATGTCTATTCTCTTTTTCGTGGTTGTTGTTGTGAGAATTACCCGTGTGTTTGGCCCCTGCGGGGACATCTCCTACCCCTTCCCTCTCACTGATCCAGTTTTGATACAGTTGAATAATCTGGAACATGCTCAAGAATTCTGAGTCCAAAGGGGTGTTGTACAAACCTACCACCCTCTTCTCATGGCAGCCTCAGAATGTTGTTTCCATTTCCTGATGATCAGACAATAAATCTTTATCTATCATGTATTAGAAGTTTAGCTTGTTTTGAGTGAGATACTAACACATGGTCTACACAATATCTTTAAATGTCGCAGTCTCTTCCTCAGGAAGCTATTATGGTCCCACCATACAGCTTAGCAAACTGAGGTTTGTAAAGGCTTAATATCATACCTAGTGATGCTTTGGTAAATGGAAGAAAAGTTTGAATCCAAAATTCACTCAAAACCCCCCTCTTGTTTCATTATGTTACCTTTGAAGGTAATGTATGTGGAGACAGACACAGACTGAAGTTGCATCTGGTGGCCTGGAGAGGTGATGGAAGGAGTGGAGAGTTGGGAACGCTGTGGGCAGGATGAATGTGGCCTCGTGGGATAGGGCAAAAATGTGGTCCCTTTTCAGTGTCGAAAAATTCTGGGAAAACTGTATGAGATTCTGTATTTGCTAAGTAGTTTAAGAGGTAGAAATTGTCCACCAAGCAAGGGCACAGGTAGGTTCCACAGGAAGCAAGATTTTCTCAGGACTGGGGAGACCTGCTTATACTCTGGGTAGACCAGGAAGTTCTGTTCTCTGTATAAGAGAAGAAATAAAAATGCATAGATTTGACCAGGGCTTTTCTCTTCTGATTGGGAAACTGGGAAGAGGGAAGATATTCACGGCAGAGAGTCTCCCTAGAGATGGCTCAGTGCTTAGTCTCCTTCCTCTCCCAGATCCATGCTCGGAGCAGCCTGGCTTAGTGGAGGAAGCACACACTTTGCCATCAGACAGACCTGGGATCAAATCCTGATACTGCTATAACAGACTATGTGATTTGGGGCAAGGTGTTATTCTTGGGCAAGGCGCTCGGCTTACCTGAGCACTATAAAGTATATTATAATACTTAGAGAAGTGGGAGTAAAATGCTTTTACACAATTAATGTTCTTTTTGTGTATGTGGTTCATTTTTTTATTAATATGTGCTTAAAATCCATGCAGCTTTCAATTGTATTGAGAGTGGTTACATGTACATATTACAGCTTTTCTTAATTTTCCTGTCCTCTTCTCTGCCCTCACCACCTGTTTCCCATCACCCTTTTAATACTAGTGGATATTATTTGTCTTGGCTCATGTTACGGCATACAATGTTTATATTAATTGGGACTATTTGGTTCTTGTATGAGGTATATCTTTATTCTTCTTATTTCCCCTTCCCCTCATCCCTTGGGCTGCTTCCCTATTGCAAGAGCTCTGTCCTCAGCTCCCTTTCTCTCAATCACATATCATTTTCTTTGTTTATACTGTGCCTCATTCAGATGAGGGATACCATACACTATTTAAACTTGTGTGTCTAATTTATTTCACTCGATACTGTATTTTCCAGGTACACCCATTTTCCTATAAATGTCTCAGATTTGTCATTCTTTATAGCCAAGTAGTATTCCATTATGTATAGATACCACATTTTCTTTTTCTAATCATCTGTTGATGGATATATAAGCTGTTTCCATTATTTAGCTATTATGAATAAAACTCTCAATACTAACCTTTCACCTCAACTAAAAGTACTTCAATAAAAACAGAACCCACATCAGTCTTTTCTTCTCATCTACCACTATTCTCCCCTTCAAAACTCCCCCTCAGTGCTTAACGCTACTCATTCGACCACCTCCTGTTCTCCGCACTCCCCCTCACCTGCTGCACTGCGGACAACCACAAATAGTAAGCTGTCATAGTGAGCACAGACAAAGGGCAGAAGAATAGCTGCAAGGGCTATCATATAAAACTGATGTAACATTGAATCTGTGAAGCATTTCTTCTGGCAAAACATAGGGACAGAGATGAAATCACTTAAAGTAAATAACAGAAGGAGTAAATACACCGGACACACAAAGCTGAACATTATTCACAGGAAGGTAACATCCTACTAAAAATCTCCATGTAAGACACAGAAAAACATAATGTACTTTTTCGTGTGGAGTTTGAGTACGCAATTTGTGTCTGAGTTGGTCTGTGGGATCCGTTGCGTAGAGGAAGGAGAGTAGGATGAAGTGGAAAGAAAGCTGTTGCTCTGCAGTAATAGGATCTGTAGTAAGACCCCAGTGATGAAGCTATCAAGGCTCTAAGAATCACTGGGCACAGCCCACTCAGTCTCTTCCTGTCCCATTATACCCATTTCTACCTGGCTTGGCTACTCCATGACAGCTCAGAGCTCCTTCACAACAAGGGACTTCCAGAGGCCCTCAACTCATCTGATTACCCGCCCCCCCATTCCCTGGGTTTTAATCTTCCTTGTCTCTCTTTTTCTTCTCAGAACCTCCCAGAATCAGAACAGACTTTCCAATCTTTTCTTCTCTGGTTCACCTTTATTAAAACACTCTTGTCTTGCTGACCAAATCTTGTCCTTAATATGCTAACGAGGGGAGATGAAAGTATTTAGAAAGAAAAAAAAAAACCTTCCACAGATAATAGCATGATTTAAAATTTTGTATTACCTATAAAACCCATTTTTGAATGTCAGAAATTTGAATATTAACTTCCACAAAGGCAGTAAGGAAGTGTCTAAGACCACAGATCCTAGTCAGAGTTGGACTGCCAGGCTCACAGGATGCTCTGCTACATTCAAGTGATGTTAATTTGGGCAAAACTTCTCTGGGTCTTGCTTTCCTTCTCTACAAAGTGGATTGATAACAATATGTCATAGAGGTTTTTGGAATAGATGAATTAATATATGGAAGAGCACCTGTTACGTCATAACCCCCATGTAAATGTTTATTATGTATACAGGTCTGTGTTTACTTTATCACCATCATCGTCATCAACATCACCACCACCATCATCATCATTTTTCTTTGTGCTACTTCTGTAATAAACTTTAAATTCCCCACCCCGTCTGGCATGTGGAAGCCATGAGTCATCCAAAGAAAAGCTCATAGCCTCAGGAAGACAAAAAGGCAAACGTATATCATCGCTAATTTGAAAAATGCGTTTTTATCAGGAAGATGTGTTGGATTTTGTCGAAGGGCTTTTCTGCATCAATTGATATGATCATGTGGTTTTTGACCTTGCTCCTATTTATGTGATGAAAAATGCTTAGCTCCCAAGTGCTGTATTGTAACAGTTGTTTCCTATAGGAGTACGGGTTAACAATGCTGATGTTGCTATAAATATGTAGTAAATTGAACAATTAACTAAAAAGATGGTGGATGATGGGAGTCAGGTTTGTCATTGTGGGGGTGAGGGATTACAGATAAGCAGGAGGAGAGGGCTAGAGTGATCCATTTGATAATAGATTTGAGCTGGAGATATCAGGATGGATTTATACTTAGGTTCAAATAGGCACAGATGGTTATATATATGTGTGTGTGTGTGTGTGTGTGTTTATAGATATATGTATATATGTGCATTAGTGTAAACATACAGGTGTTCTTATTCCATCAGCTGAGAGAGACTAGAAGCAGCTACAGAGTCCCTCACATGCGGATCTTTGTTTCTAACACCCTACTCCAGTGAAATGAATGAAACTCCTTGAAAAAAATGGTTCACCCTTGGGCCAAGATGGTAAACATGCAAGATGATCCTAGAGGATACTGAATTACCAAAAGAGGCATAGGAGCCAATAGAGATGGTTTCAGCTGGCTAGACCTGCAGCAATTTGAGCAACAAAACAAAGTAGTATTGGATTATAAACCGAAATATGAAGTACAGATCGATGTGTCCACACCGACAGGAAGAAATGATCAAATAAACAAATGAGGGAGAAGAGATAAACCTCCCAAGAGGAATTCTGAACAGTTTGTATAGACACACTCCACAGAGGGAGGCGGAGCTAACTGCCTGACCTTGGGTGCGGATGGCACATAGTTACTTCCTTCCAAAGACTGAAGAATGGAGAGGGGAAGGTACAGTCATTTCAGAATGGAGAAATCTGCCGAACAGTGCGTCAGCTAGATGATGAAGTTACCATCAACAGTGATAAATCATCCTCGGACGCACCCTTGATAGGGTCTCAGGAGAGTGTCACTTTACCTCAGTACCTTTCCTCCTTCCCATAACCCCAATCTCATCGTACGGGAAACACGAGACAGATTCCATTTGAAGGGCATCCTACAAGATACCTAACCAGCACGCCTCTATACTACTGAAACCATAGTCTGAGCAACTGTCGCAGCCGAGAAAAAACTAAGGAGACATAACTAAATGTAATGTGCTACCTGGATGATGTTCTGGAATAGAAAAAAGGACAAATTGGTAAAAGCTAAGGAAATCTGGATGAAGTGTGAGATTTAATAGTAATATGCACTGGTTCATTCCTTTGTAATAAATGTGCCCTAATAATATGTTGATAGTCGGGAATTGGGTCTAGTGTATATGGGAACGCTCTGTACAATCTTGGCAGTATTTCTGTAAATTTAAAACCGTTCTACAATAAAAAGTTAACATCGCTGTGTATCGTCCATGTCACTCCCTCATAAGGCTGACACAAGAACCAAAGGGCATACATAGTACACATGAGAAGCGCCCATGCCTCCCAGTGCCATTCTGTTATTCTTCCTTGTGATAGGTTTTGAAGGAGTTACTTTTCCTTGTCTTCCCTCCAAGTTGAACCAAACTGATTGAGTCCTGCAAAAAAGAACCTCACAGCACCCACTCAGTGTTTGTCCTGAGCAGTTTCTACCCTAACTGACCCTCTTTGAATTGCATCTGCTTTACTTCTGTGGGACAACTAAGATATACCACATAATAATAGTATTCACGCAGTGGCTACCTTGGCGTAAGGCTGCTAGATGCTTCCAATTAGAGTAATTGAGTCTTAACTTTCTTCGAACACGATTGTCAGGTACGTGAGACTCCCTCCCGGTATTAGGAGGGAGAGCACAGGAGTCTCATCAGCTTGTTTGCTGATGCAGGGTCTTAATGGAACCCAGTGTCACAGGATGGCAAGTGCTCCTTAGTTCTAAGGATCACAATAAGTTGCAAAATTATAATGAAGTGAGGATAGTTTTTTATGGCAGTGGGTGGGGAGAACCTTTTTATAGAGGTGGGTAGGTGTCTCTGGAGTTGGGGTGGAGCCCGAAGAGAAGCTATTCTGCCAAGAGCAAGACATCATTGACAATATCAGATTCTTCCATGGACAGAACCATGCAAAAGAAGCGCTATTGTGTGTGTAAATACATACGCATGCATGTGCATACACATACACACATACACTTTTGTCTCTTTTCTCAACTTTGCAAGAGCAGTGTATTTGCAGACTATAACCTAAAACTCGCCCAGTCTGCATGTTTGTCAACCTTCCTGTTCTACTTTTCTTAGATGCCGACTTGGCTTTTCCTCCCATCTACACCTTCTCCTCCTTCTCTGGAAGTATTTGGGGAAAACTCAATAGAGCAACCAGACTGCCCATTTTCTGTCCAGTAAAATGATACATTTTAAAACCCAGCCTCAAATGTCTGTATAATAATTCTCGATGGCTTCCCTGAGACTGAATTTTAATATTTCTCAATATCCAATGCCTGGAAGCTAGCACAAAGTGGCTATCTAAAACTGGCAGAAATTGGCTTCCTGCGGTTTTGAATGTGAAAGCGGGAACATGATTTTGGGGCAGCCTCATTTCCCCTTTTGAGAGGTATCGCTTTGGTGGGCCCTCTCTGTCATGCCTACTTATATTAAATAACTACTCCCTGCCCTTGGGTAGCCCAAGACTTGATAGAAATAATCTAAAAGCAAATACTCTATAATGGAATATTAAGTATTCTGTCTAATAATATAAAAACTGTCCCAAAATGTCCTATGAGGAACATCTCTACAGATTTTTTTTCTCCTTTAATGAAATGACTAGCATTTCCCCAGGCAGGCCTTGAAACAGAATTTGAACATAGCGATGGGGGTCTGGGACAGAGGGAGTAAAGATATGGTAGCAGAGTTCACTCTGGAGTTTGAGGGTGCCATTTCTAATAGTCCAGCTAGTGTTTGAGGTCTGTTTCCAGGAAAATAAAAGACTTGCCATCAAGCCATTAGTTAACTAGTTTACCAATGTCCTTGGTTGTTCTCTATGTACTGCTCAATATTTTAAAGTTTTATTTCAAATTCACACATAATAACTACATACTTATGGAATACGGTGTGATCTTTTATGTAATGATCAGATCAATGAACCTATCCATGGCCTTAAACACTTGGCATTTCTTTGTGGTGAGAACTTGCAAGATCCTCTCTTCTAGCTATTTTGAAATAAACATTATTGTAAACTCTAGTCACCTATTGTGCTCTAGAACAGCAGAATGTGTTCCTCCCTCTATGAACTGTGCCTGTTGACTAGCCTCTTCCCACCTGCCTTGCCCCGCCCTCCCCAGCTGGAAGTTGCTACCGCAGCTCTGCACTAACAAGGGGCAACCACTTTTCCATCTTGATGCAATCCTAAAGCTTTGTCTTTTTCACTGTGGCTCCAGGGGCAGCTGATTCTAATTGGTTCCAGCTCCCCCGAAGCAGTCCAGACACAAATTTCATTAGTCAAAACTCTATGTTGCAAGTGACAGGAAGTCCAAAGCATAACTAGCTATTTGGAAGGGAGCTCCTTTATTCCCTCAGCATCTCATAATGAAGAAAGATTTTCTTTACGTGGTAGGTTCAATATCACTTGCCTTCACGGCCTCATAGATTTTTTTTTTTTTTTTTTACCTGCAGTGGTTCCAAGTTGAAATATTCATGGCAGAAATCTCAGGGGCTCAGAGTAGATTGCATCCCCCATCTACCCAGTCATTTTGAGAAAAGGAAGAATTATGATTGGCCTGATGTGGGTCAGGTGCTTCTTCTGTGGCCATAAGTGTGAATTACTGTAACACTTGGGCCCTTGCCATTGCAGAGAATGGCATGTCTGCTTTTCAGCTGTCTGGGTAACGATGCTTTTGACCACCAGGCTCATACTGCCTGTAGACATAACAGGTTGCAAGTGCTGAGGAAGTAACGTCTCCTTAGAGCAGCCCTCCACCACTGATTGATGGGAACTGGTATAAAAATCCAAAGGAGCTCCCTCCCTGTGGGTGATACCATTTCGAGGCATGCATTCATTCAACATCAGGTACCAGAGTAGGATTCAACTCCAGTTCCCCACAGTTGCATGTTGCTTGGCATCACAAGCTGTTTGCTTCTTTTTCCTCCATGTTTTGTTTTGTAGCAAATATTTCTTTCTTTTTTTTCTTTTTTTGGTTCTATGGATGGAACTCAGGGCCTTGTGCTTGCAAGGCAAACACTC
>PVJO010028772.1:0-17681 GCA_004026905.1 Hystrix cristata
AAAAAAAAAAAAAAAAAAAAAAAAAAAAAAAAAAAAAAAAAAAAAAAAAAAAAAAAAAAAAAAAAAAAAAAAAAAAAAAACAAAAAAAACATATGCAATCTTTGAAATTGTAAAATATAGATATTTTTCTGAATAATGATTACCCTGTTTAGCTAGACGGAACAAGATTATTAACAAGATATCTGTGCCTATATCACAATCATAATTGTAGTTACAACACTCAATAGATTTTCATATTTTTGCAGCAAATTATTGACTGCAAAAATTATTGGGAGGAGGATTTTAGAGTACATTGGCATGAGAGTCAATGTACTGAGCAGCAACAATTTGTCTCCACGTGGAGAGGCACCATCCAATCAGCTACAGGTCCAGGTGAAACATAAAGTTACATAAACATACTTACTCTCTACCCCCACTGAGACATCCCTCTATCCCAGCCCTTGGACATCAAGACCCTGCTTGCCAGAGTTTGTACTCAGTGGATACTCAGACTCTGGGTCTACTTTGAGAGTTACACCAGGACTTCTCTGTTTCTGAGGCTTTTGGACTCGGACTGAGCCATTTTATTTTTATTTATTTATTTATTATTTTTTGTTTGTCCTATAACTTTCAGATAGCCTCGTCTCTCATTCAGGTCTTCTCAGCCTCCAAAATCCTGAGAGCCAAGGCCCCTAATAAATTCCGTCTTATATTTTTCCCATACATCTATAGAGATAGAGAGATTTATATATACACGCATATATGTACTACATATGTATAGGTTTGTGTGTGTACTGTATATATATATGCACTGCATATATATTTGTTTGTACTATAGATATATATGTTTCTATTTCCCTGAAAAAACTTAATATACCAAGCAAGTATATTACCAATATGAATTGGATAATGCACTTAAAATGCTGAGCACAGCAAGTACTACTGAAATGAGCATTCAGCATTTAGTTTCTGTAACTGGCATCACTGATGTTTTTCCTCCTATGATAATATGCCATTACTTGTAAGATTCTTTTTAAATGAAGAAAGGATTGGTACACGGGATGTAAAACTATTTTCTTTAGATGCTTCAAACGGCATAGTTCACAAGAAGATTTTTGTCTCATAACAATCTCTACTGAGTATGTAAGAAAATGACTGAGTTTTGCAAGGTTATAAAAACAGATACAAGCATCTACTCAAAAATTAAACAAACATTCAGTTATGCGCGCTGTAAATATTTTTCAAAACTCCACATTCATTAGTTAAAAGAAATCCTGCATGTAAAGACACCTCTTTTATCAATTTTCCTGAATTATCCAGTATATCACACAATTATTTTTCTCATATAACCACAGAGATAATTTCTCTGCCAAAATACTAGATTTGGGGGTAAGAAATAAACAGATTTATATAACATTCTAGAACATTGAAATAATACAAAGTTTTTCTATATTATTTCATTTTATTTCTTCTTAAGATCCCGTGACAATAAATACTATTGCTATATTTTAATCTGTGAAAATATAAACTTTTCAAGCTCAAAGGGCACAAGTCTCTCTTCAATATTTTCTTGTGGTGCTGAGTGCAAAATTGGCTTCAGAAAGAAAATTGCTGACATTAAGGTAGCATCTAACTTTGGCAACTCACTGTAACATATTTCTAGATGATGCCGTGAGATAGGCTAGAAAAAGGACTTTTCAGACTGTGAGAGACATTTGCTTTATTTGCAGGGAAACAGAAAAAAAACAATAATTGAGCTCTAGTTCTTGATTTAAAGAGGATGGAAATAAGGAATAGCTCTTTGATCTTCAGTATACTTCAGTAAATGTAGCAATATTACCTACTTGCATTGTTTTATCAATCAAAGCAGGAGTCAAATAGCAGACTCCAATACTTTCTGACTTCAGACAATTGTTCCATTACAAAATTATTGGCATAAACAAATATTTTATGCATAACATTTTTCCAGCCAAATTAATGCGTTACATGGTTCTTTCTAATTTGATTTTTCAATGATGCACCATACTAACAATCAACAATGTATAATACATCACCGATGTGTGCTAATTGAGTTAGGCTTTGTGGTGGATTAATTCATGGTCACCTTAAGTAGGGACACCCAGCTGAACTGAGTCGGGTGGCTCCGGGTGTAGAAGGCCCACCTGAAGACTGCTGCCTGTTGGCACAGAAGGAGAACAGGCGGGGAAGATCGCAGGCTGCTGATTTCCCCGAGAAGCTCTGTTGAGGCTGGTTTTCCTGATGGGAACTCAGGTGTTCTCGTGGGAGGAGGAGCTGGAATCCTCGATGTCGATGTTGGGGGATGGCTGCTGTTCTCTTCTGGGGAGCTCTGGTCTTGGCCTTTGTCTCTAGCGTCGCTTCCTAGCTCCAGCGTAGACCCCTCAACCTCTGGCACAACCCTTCACCCTGCCGGCGCAGGCTTCCCGGCTGCTTCCACTGGCCCTCGGGCCTTTCCAGTGCAGGCCCTTGATACGGACTTGCAGGGAACACTGCCGGGGGCTCCGGGTGGACTCGTGGCGGACGCTGCGGTGGGATCCAGGCCCTCAGCTGAGTTCTTCGGCTCTCTAGTGTGTGGACAGATCTCATGCATTCTTCTGCGTCTGATGTTTTGGGTAAATAATGTAAGATAATCCTATAAATTTATCTGTTCTGTATTAAATCTATTCCCTTCCAATTTACTAATACAGCTTCTGATCACAGGTCTTTTCGAATGACCTGATATTTATGTTAGGTTCTTGTAGGTCGACCCATGTAAGTCATACATATCAGTGGAAGTTTTACTATCATAAACATTAGAGGAAAAGAAATAATAATTCCATAGCTAAGTCTCATGGAGACTGAACAGCCACTAAAGACCAAACAGCAGTTCTTAGTGTCCAAAACCCATTACCATAATTGAAGTTAACTAATGATGCCTACAGAAATTTGTTTTCTCTGTATTTTCTAAGTTTCTTAAGTATACTTTTTATTGGGCCTATGTTAGTTTAATAACAATATTGTCTTTTACAAGTGGCTAATTTCCTACTGTAAATTCTGTTCACTAAGCTACTTCTCTGTCATCATCATGTTTTGGCTATTAGTCTGTCGGTGGCACACCCATCATACAATCTAACTTCTCTTTCTTCTTCCTTATCTAATTCACACTATCTTTTTACTCATGTCTGCAATTTATATATTGCTTCCCCTGCCTCCTGCTTCGAGCTTAATGCAGCACCTTAATTTATCTTTCAGCGTCTCTCCCATGTTTTATTTACATCTTAATTACACAGAAATTCATTAACATATTCGACAAATCGGTAATTTGTGCCAGGCATTTTCATAGATGAAAAGATACAGCCCCGATTATAGCAAAGTCCCTGCCTAAACTGAATATGCATCAGTGGTTCTGATTAGTTCATTTAAACCCTGTCCTTCCTGCCAAGCACAGCCATCCTGCTAAAATACTTAACAACTCTCCGGTAAGTTAAAACCGTTTGGGTCAGGGTGCCTAAGCTGAGTAGAGTAGCTCTGAGCATAGCAGTAAGATACCGGTCCTTAGCTTCTCTAGGGGGTACACAGATACAGCCCAAATGGAAAAACAAATGCTTTGATAATAAATAATAAATTATAATACAAAGGAATAAAGAGGTTTATTTAATAGCTAACAGGTTATGTGTTATTTTCCCTTAATGTTCATATTAAAATGAATATTATATAGTTCAAGCTTTGTTTTCTTGAATATTCTGCATAAAAGAATACACAGTCACTTTCCTCATATGGGGCTGGGTATATGCAAATTATGTTTTCAGTGCCTGCTTAAAAATGTCTTCTAAAAAAAAAAGTCTTCTACTCTTCTACTTGCAAATCTCTGGCCAGAAGAACAATTGAGGAGGATATTTGTGGTTGCCAAAATATTGCAAGGGTTTCCATGAGCAACGATTTGTTAGGCTCTAAAGAAAGATCTGCCAACAACTGAGACCACGAACTCTGAACTGTGACTTTGCAGGGTTATACTGTATTCAGATCTATTAGTGATAGCATTATATTTTACTTCTAATGAAGCAATAATGAGAATGTGTGTGAACCTGAGCACATATACATATTTTTTCTTACACACATACACACACACATTAAAAGAAATAGTTCTGAAACTTTGGATATCCCAAATGGGATTAGGTGATCTGTACCAGCGGCAGCACGCGTGAGGCATGTTCTCATTTTATAGTAAAGCAAAAGTGCTCACTTTCAATGAAAGCTAGAGGATCACATAGTTTTTTTTTGCTTTTGGTTTTGAGTTTGTGTGTGTGTGTGTGTGTGTGTGTGTGTGTGTGTGTGTGTGCTGGGGATTGAACTCAGGGCCTTGTGCTTGCAAGAATCACGTAGTTTTGATAAACCAATTGCTAACATCTGAATATCTGAATGTGTCCTTTCAAATTAATACATCAAAAAAAAAACAATACCACATGCGGACCTGCCAAGAATTGGGCCTTTTTCAGGGGTTGTCTATAATGTAATGGTTATGCCCGTGTAGATTGATCAATGATGCTATAACATGGCTTAACAGGGACTGAGTGTTATTGGTTTTCAATTCTTCCATCTCTCCGTTTATGTTGGGATATGGTATTTCTTTCCTCCTTTGGCTGTAGCTGCACCATCTTCACCATTTTGGAAGCAGAGATCAGCTTCTTACCAGACAGTGAATGTGCATATGTGTGAACATGGGCTTCCGGACGCCAACACGTGAGAAATATTTATATGTTCTGCTTAAATTACTCAGTGTTAGGTATTTGTTATAAAATCACAGCCCAACACACTAATCATGAATTTAAATAACTGCAGATGGAAAATGATTTATATACAGCATTTAAAAACGCTTTTTAATTTTTATTTCCCTGATTGATTAGACACTTGTGTGTCTTCTTTGGAAACTATTTTTCAATTCAATTGCTTATTTTAAATGGAGTTGTTTTTGTTTTTCACTGAGTTGTAAGAATTCCTTATATTTTGGGAATTAACCCAAATTATTGGATACATTGGTTGCTTTTCATTCTCTTGTTTCATTATTTGATCTTAAATAAGAAAGAAATTCAAGCATTTGCAACATGCATTACCCTGGAGGACCTCATGAGACATGAACTAAGCAGCCACAGTTAGACAAATACCACGTTATTCAGTTTATATGAAGTGCTTTTAATGGTAAACTCATTGAAAGAGATACAATTATAGTACTTGGCAAAGTCTGGGAAATGCATAGGCGATGGGGATGTTTTTAAGGTGTAGAGTTTTACTTATGCTAGGTGAACGACTTTTCTAAGTCTGTTGTACATTTTGCCTACTTAACAATGTAATCTCATACACATCGTAATCTCTTAGGAAGTTAGAGCTCATCTTAATTGTTTTTGCCACACATAAGCACATACACACTCACACACATCTGTTAAACACAAACTTGAAGAGACACAGGAAACTTCGGGAGCTATTTTATAATTATATCACCTTGATTGTGGTGGTGCTATCAGAGTTTTCTATACCTTCAAATTCATCGAGTTGTACACATTAAAGGTGTACAGTACTTTGAATATTAATTTTATCTCAACAAACTTATTAATAAAATCATATTTGTAAATAGCATTTAAAGTGCATTATGTGAAGGTGCCAAATGCAGAGAATATATTAATGGCATGCATTGATTTGTTGATATCATTTCTTAGGTTGATAAAATATCTTAAGTGTAATACAAAAGAATTAGAATAGCAGCTACATTTAAGTGGTGTTTACCTTATTTTATTAGATTCTGGTTATAAATGAATTCTTAAACACAGGATTAAAGTTCAAAGTATCTTAGAATATTCATTCACTGATTTAATGAATTCTATATACATACAATGGCACTGATAGTGTATTTTTGGCCTTTCTGGTAAATGTTTCAGTGATAGAAGTGTCAACAAGTTATAAGACGTCTTTATATTATTGAGATAACATGGGTGAAATGTCTATTCCTCGCTTAATTTTCCATTTCTTTTGTTTATCCAGATTTTGAAAAGTGAAGCAAGAAAGCAAAGTTGTCTAATCTATTACGTTTCCTTCCACAATGAGATCTCTTTAAATAGTGGAAGACAAGATGTCTTAGACTTTCCTTCTTAGATTGAATGTCCCAACACTTCATTGTTGTTGTTGTTGTTTTTTTCCTTTTTTCAAAAATGGTTTTAAGCACCACACTGTGTTACTGCCTTTCTTTGGGAGGACTACAGCCTGCCAGTGTTATTCATAATCTTTTAATACAGATCTATACATAAAAATCTACATATAAAGCCATTTATTCAAATATTTTCATTCTCTATTCTAAAAATTGCAACCACAAACTTGCATTCATACCTTCCAATTAAATGCCAATGGTCAAAACTAGTGAGATGCATTCATCTAACTTTAAGCAGTAGACTACTGCAGTCATAGATTTTTAGCATGAGGAAAACAAGTATCTGTGAAAAGCCCTGATATTTACATCATTGATAAAATTCTTATTCTCACTGGTACCACTTATAGAAGCCAGAAGCATATTATTTTTCTTTCAAAATACCACTTATCCATTTATTAATCGTCATGGGTATATTTATTCAATCAACAATAAAACATCTAATACTTCCATCTGGTTTGATATTTCCTATTAAGTGCATTAGAATCTCCCGAGATATTGCTAAATGCTATAATAAAATCAATATATTCAAAGCCCATGGCATTTAATGTATCTCAAAGACAGCAGTTAAGAGGTTTAGGTAATATAATACATGCTATCTTGAAAGGAACTAGAGTTCCTCTCTGATGTTTTCAAACTCCTAAAAATAAAATGTCTTAATTCATCATTAACAGTGTGACATTTGGTAAATTATTCAACCTTTCTTTGCCCCAGCTTCAGGTAAATAAAGAAAATGATAAAAATCCCCTCTCTGGTCTGAGAATGTAGCTGGGTATAGAGTGCATACTTTACCAGGGCAAGGCCTGTGAAATCGCTAGGAAAAAAAAAATCACATAAGTAAAACACACATTATTATAATATTTATATGAGACTTAAATTAGGCAATGAATGTAAATCTCTTACTAAGATCTCATATGGGACATTCTTAGTAAATCAGACAATATCCTGTATGAAAAATACCCTCTGCATTATTTTGCAAAATCCTCTTTAGCCTAAAACTGCATATCAACATAGCTTCATCTTATTATATGATGCATACTCATCATTTTAACATTCTAAAATTTACCATTTTCAGTACCATAATTTTTCTACTAATTCTCTATTGAAAGATATTTAAATTATGTTTTCCTTTTTTGCCACTGTAAACAAGGATGTTAAATCATTTTTGTGTACGTATGTCACATGTCAGTGTATTTGCTTCTGTTGGATAGAATCTCAATCTAAATTCTGGGTCAGAGGGCATACACATTTTTGAGCTTAAAAGAGATCTGAATTTTATTTTCCCCAAGTGAAGCAATTTACAATGGTGCTGCAGGATGTAAGATTGTCCCTCTGCCAGAAAATCCCCTAAGAAATATTTTTTACTTTTATAGATTCAGAAGCTTCCAAATGTTTTGAATGTATGTTTTTATTAAAGCCAAACTGTAATTTTAACAGAAAGTTCAGCAAAATGTCTGAATTGTAACAGTGTCACAACATATAGTTAGATAAAATATTATAATTATGTCAATTGAGGAATATATAATTTTAGTAATAAACACTGAAGTTATGAATATACTACTGATGATGTGAAATATAACCAAAAATTTGGCTTATTGTAAAGATGTACACAAACATTTGACATAATTGGATAATCGCTGCTATGTAATTTATCAAAATTCTATTGTTGCATCCATTTATTGACTTCATAAAATTATCAACTAAATTCAAAATTCTAAAATTGTTTTCCCAATTGCTTTATGTCTTTCCTTTCTATATTTTTGACACATACTTTAAGTCAATATTTAAAGTAAATGTTAATGTTTAAAATTGAATTACATTAAAGTGAATATTAATATTCAATGTGAATGTTGATATATTTATAATTGAATTAATAATTAAATTATGTATTTTAAAAATTAACTAATGGCAAGTGTTTCCATTGTACATCTAGCAAGTTGTTAGAAAGTCAGTTAATTTAATCAAGGTTGTGTTTCACAGCAAACATTTAGAAGTCTATTGAAAAATGTATGTTTCTTGTAGAAAATGTAGAAATTAATGTGCTAATTCTACATACACCTTACTGTTGAAAATTCCTACAGTAGTGAATACTAGATTTTAAAATAGAGGCATTTCTATATCTGGCAATAAATTATACACTTGCTTTATTTAGTACATCCCCATCACATATGACAAAAATTATTGAAAGGCATCAAGTCCACAATTCATATATATATAGGAAAAAAAAACACAATTCATATATATATGCATATATGCACATAAGTATAGTAAGAATTACATATACATATATAATATAGAATGTATTATGCATATATACATATATGTATCAGAATACATGGTTAGGTTCTATAATTATATATTTTATACAATTTATTGTCATCTAATTATTTATAAACATAAAAGAAATCTTAATATATAGAATTTGCTTGATGGAAAAAAATAAAATTACCAGCATCCACTTCCTTACTTTTGCTTTCTCTTTGTGGCTAATGCTTCTAGTTGTCCTGATGGTTATCAGAGCTTCAGAGCTTCTACCCATGCACTCAGATGTTTTCACTAAGTGCTCACACAGCTTGAAAGGCTACACTTTTTTTCAGTAGCAAGAAAGTAGTAGCAGTCCGTAAGCCCCGCACTCTTCATAAGAACAGGAGCTGCTGTGAGAGCTCTCAAGAGCTATTGGAGCATTATGTATTGATAATTCTACTGAGCCAACACTTATTGTTATTCACTTCCAATTGCCTTCAGATGCGACTAAAACTTCAAAAGGACATGACAATTCTGAATTGTACTCTAGGAATACGGTATTAATTTAATCAAGCAAAATTTCTGACAGGATTGGATTTTTATCAAGCATGCTATTTATAGGATTTCTTGGGTTGTGGTTTATATCTGGATCCCCCAAAGCCTCACATTCTCAGAGGTGTTGCTTCTTGAAAATGACTGAACTATGGGAGAGTCACAGCCTGCTTGCTGTTAGGTGGGGTCTAGTGGCCAGAGGAAGGTTGCTGGGGGTGCGGGCTGCAAGGAAATAGCTCCTTCTGCTGCCCTGTATGCCTTTTACTCTCTGCAGCAGAATCACGCTGAGGGAAGCAGCTTGCTCCCTGGGGGAGCCCTTCAGCCATGTCTCTTTTGTCCTGAAGCCCACCGACTGGGCTGAAGAATCTACCCTACAAATTGTGAGCCAAAATAAACCTCTGCTTTCAGTTGTTTGTGGTGTCAGGTGTTATGTCTGAGGGAGGAAGAAATTGACTGAGACATCTTACTGTTTTAAAACACTGGAAATTTAACAGGCCAAAATAAACCAATGCTACCAACCAAAAACAAAAGGAAAATTTTTTAAAAAGGAGAAAAAAAAAAGACAAAAGAAGTTATGGACAAGATGAAAGTGTATATCCAACTTAAATCAACAAATTTTGGTGCTGATTACTACAGCAGCTTTATTAATACCATTAATATCAGAAATCTCAGCTTCTTCCATCTTCTCGCTACCCTTCATCTATCATGATTAAACATGGTCCAAAACCTTCTGCCTGCTCATGGTCCTACATCAGGCTACCCATCCGTATGCGGGATGATTTAGGAACCTTAAAAGGACACACCGGATACTAGATGACCCAATGACACAACACACACCTCTTTGATTTTATGAGCCAGATGTTAATTTTGTGATTCAAAGTATTGCTAAAGGATGCATGAGAAAGTAATCTTCACTCTCAAATGGAAATTTGCCAAACCAAGTACTGTGAATTCTATCAATAAAGAAGAAAACATAAATAAATATTGATGGATGAACAGTAGTCTTTACAACAAATATTTAAAGATGTCCTCCAGAATAAAATTCTGTATTGGAGACAATTGTTTAAATATCAAAACAAAGGCGGGTACAGGAAAAATTATAAAAGACTCTGACGAAAATTGAATGAAAGCATTCTGTGACCAGAGAGGAGAGTTGATGAATTTTTGTCAGATGTAAACTATACCTACAACAGTCGACCTGGGACTGCATGATTCACAAAGAAAAGAAAATTATTTCATATAGTTCCAGAAGCCGGGAAGTCCAAGACCAAATTGCTGGCGCAAGTGGTATCTGGGAGAGCCAGGTCTCCACCCTTAAGAAAGAACCTCAAAGGGTGTGTTCTCTGGAAGACAGAGTCATTGGGCCTCACATTGCACAAGAGCAGAGAGAATGAGAGTGACAGACTCCCAAAACCACTTTTAAAGGGTGTTAAACCTAGTACTGAATTTGGAGCCACCTTGGCTTACTCAGTTCTCAATGTCCTATTTCCCAGTATTAATGCATTGTTAGTTAAATTTAGCACAAATTTGGGGGAGGACAAACATGTTGAGCATAGCAGTTGATTACCTGAAAATCTTGAAGGAATATAATTTGGAGTATTGCATGTTTTGAGATGTGGCTCTGCTACTGGGTCCTTACTAGACTGTATTTTGTGCTATTTTAGGCTCCATAATTAAATTATCTTCAACCATCCTCTATCCCACAAGAGAGGTGTGTCGGAATCTGAAATCCTCACAGTTAGTTCGAATTAGTAGTATATGTTGTGATCATTGACATCAAACATTCTTCTTCTGGAAACTCTGGTCATAAATGCTTGATTACAACTAATATTAAGGCTGAGACAAGATGTGGATGTTGTATACAGAGATAATTATTCATATTATTGATTCTTCCTGTCAAAATGACATGTTAAATTACTATGTATTTGGAACGATGAGGAAGTTATAAAGCCTGTGTATGTCTTTGCTTTATGCTGTTAACAACCATGATGAGAATTATTGATTATTGAAGACTGAACTGTAATCATGAGTGGTAATATTCACTGAAACTTAGTAAGGACCTCAAAAACATAAAATATGCCTTTCAGTGGCATGGAACCACAAAGGCTAAAAGGCTACCATGCTAATAAAGCTAGGGATTACTGGTGGCGTGAAAAAAGTTTAATGTTGTTTTTTTCAATCTGGATTTGAACAGAATACAGCTTTAGGATGATAGTGATTAGAGAATAGAAATTTCCTTTTGAAGTTAGCTAGGTCAACTGTATTAGTGTGTTCAACTGGTCTCATTTTTCTAGATGTATCACCTGTAATCTCACCAGACACATTCTACTAAGGAGTCTTGACTAGAAATAAAGGTGCTATCATTCTTTTCTCAGTACATTATGGTCAAAATTGTCTACATTTGCATTTTATGCACATGATAATATGAAAATGAGAAGTTAAAGCACAGCTATTTCGGAGTACTTTCCATGTTAAAGAGAATAATGAACATTTTGATCATTCTTAATGGCTATGTATGCAAAATGTATTTCTTAATGACAGAAGCAAAGCAATGACCTGATGAGAACGTCTGGCCCCTGCTTCCATATACACATAGCTTATCTGAGATGAGAAAGAATGAGATTTCAAGATCCAAGAAAGTGCTCAAATTAAGAGCCAATATAATTTTTTCCAAGTGGATTACTTTTGAGAGAAAAGTATCTTTGAAAACAGTATCAGTTCGACTTCCTTGAGCTGTTAAATATAACATGAAAGAAAATGTCTGAAAATAAAAGAATTGAATTTCACAGATGTAATATTTCACAATCTCTTGAAGCATAATATAATTTGAATCTAAAAACTATGAAATAGGTAATTTTAAGACATTTTAAATAAACATGTGTGTTTTCCCTAATATAGGTACTACTAGACAAAAAATATGTGACAGCAGTTCTTTCTGCAGGAATTGGACGTATGAGCAGTAATCAGCAATTCATCTTTCGAACATGTTTCTTACCTGAAGGAAAATTAACAGCAAAGTATTAAAAAGTCTGGATGCTTTACGAACTAAAAAGGTATGTTTTCTCTACTCCTTATAAATGGAATAAAATGAACCTCTCCTGAAATATAGAAAGATCATGTGAGTGTCTAATATCATTCTATATTAATATCTTGTTTTCCATTTCTCTGTGGCAGGGAAGAAAATATACTATGCATAGATGGGGAACGGTATTAAGAACACACACAATATATTCCAAACTTGTTTACAGATATAAAAGTTTAACACCATTTTTCTTCACTTTCATAATTAAGCACTTCCTGTATAAACAGGGAAAAAATTCAGCCCACTAGTTTACATGAAAGTGAAAGCGGAAGTATCAGATGAACTTCCGGCGTCCTTTATATTCAGCCACTGAAGCCAGAAGATGAAATGCATGGTGGTGCTTCTGGGTGAGAGCAGAATTATCGCAGCTGTCTGGCTTTTCCACATGGATACAAAACACTATGCCTCTAAAAAGGGTGCTTCTACAAGCACGTTATTTTAGAAATTCTATCAGAATTTAGAAACCCATTTTCCACAAACTGAAGTTTATGTTATGGTTAATACTGTAGGTGCTTTATAGATCATTTTTGTTTGTTTTCTTTTTCTTTTTCTTTTTTTTTTTTTTTTTTTGTGTGTGAGTGTCTGGTGTTATGAGTGCTACTCAGTTGCTGTCCCATTGAGCTATAATCTCAGCTTGGAGATTATTTTTCAGTCTTTAACTATATTTTTCAAAGCAGCTCAACCTTCAACCTCAGGTTATTGATTCTACGACATCTTCATCTGTGTGTCTGTCTGCATCTGTCTGATATATATATATATATATATATATATATATATATATATATATATATATATATATATATATAAATAAAACATGTGTGTGTGTGTGTGCACGTGTAGAAGGATTCGTTACAAAGAATTAAGCAAGTCCGAGGTCTTGCAGTAGTGAAGTAGTAGTGTCCGTCCATCTTCTGGTGACATATTTCACTCTACTTTGAACTGAGAAATACAATTTAACTATTTCTGAGGTCATAACAAAAGGTTTTACAGACATCTCTGATTTGGTTTATCTCTATCAGTATCCCAAATGTCATCTTTTCTCTGAGGTTCTTTCTTCTTTTTAGAAAATGTTATTACCGTAACAGGTCAGGAATGAGAAATGCGTTATTAAACCTAATAAACTTTGGATAGATATATTTTCACTCTTTTTGTTTGAAAACAAAATTTTTCCTTATTTGACTTTTTCTTCTCAGATATTTATCATATTCAGCACAAAAGAAGCTAATTTCAACTTCCTAAATTCTATTTAGAAGCATCCTTGAACGACTTACATTTTCACTGGGTACAATTTATTTCTTTCAGGTTACCACTGGTAACGGTATCACTAAATTTCAGTTATAGCACATAGATTGGCCTTTGTGTAGTCTAGAATAACAATTTCCTCAGGAATCTGCCATTCTTCATTAGCATTCTCAGAATTGACCTTCTAGCTTTTCACTTCATACTAACCCCATACGTTCATTTGAGTCTTATAGACTCAAATAGAACCCTCTAATACCTACTACTGTTCTAGGTGATTATTTCTGTCAGAAAACCTACCCATATTGATGAATTTAGGAAAAGGGGGCAGATCTTTTGCTACACATGCTACCTGCTGTCTTAGAACTGCCTTCAACTGGTAGCTGAGATCAGCAGGCAGAAAGGATGACAAATGTTTACACTCTCTTGAGTAAAGTCAAAGTGCTCATTCCCGATCAAGTTTCCTTGGTTATCGTCCAGATGCCCTGTCTTTCTGTATAGAATCACATCTTTCAGGGCTTATCCAAAAGTTCCCTGGGCTAATCACCCTGGAATTCATTACAGTCTGGAAACGGGTTTCCAAGGAAGAAAACAACAATCTTCTTGAAGTCTGATCTTGGAAGTTTAAGCATGTCACTTCTGCTGTGTTGTACAGGTTAAAACATTGTAAAGTCAGTCTACATTCAATTTACAGGGAGATAGATTTTAACTCAAGATCATTTGTAGGAGGAATTATCAGAACGCATGTTTTCAGGTAAAAAGTCAAATTCCTCTTTCTGAGTAAGTATATTACATATTTTTAAAAACTCTATAATTGAAGTTCCGTATTCAGTGTGTTCACATATATTTATGTTTACTTTATCTTATTTACCTACTCATCCGAGTAAAAATTATAGAGTGATTAGAAAAGTTACTCTGTTTAAATATTTTTCACATTTACCCTTTTCTTTTCGCTATTTTTATTGCTACTTGGCCTTTTACTAAGACCAAGTGCAGTACCTTCCTGCAACTTTTAAAATTCATTTAAAAAATAATTTTCTTGTAATACTACAGAAGCCCAGTAACATACAAAAAAATCGACACAAATCTTTTATACTACTTTAGTATCATTTTTGACAGAATTTTCCCCACTGTTTTCAAAATTATTTTCAGAAATAAAAATTCGATCGAAATTATCATTGTAATGTATTTTACTGGGAGTTTTAACCTAAATTCAAATCCATTTGTGCATCAAAAAACATTTCGAAAAGGTAGTCCTGGAAGATTTTTCCACATTAATTTGTCACTGAGAAGACCCTTAATATTTTATATTCTGACCCCAACACATTAGTTTCCGATTTCCATGTACCAGAATCTCCATGATTTCTTGACATATTATCAACCATATCATCTCCCTAAAAACGAAAAGAAATAAACAAGAAAAACAAGCAAACAAGCAAACAAATGGAAAATACAAAAACCAAAAACCAACATCTTCTCCTTTCAACATGTTGACGCTTGAAAGCACAGCTCAGTTTTACTTACTTTGTTGGAGATGATTATTTCCTAATCTGTAGTCTTTCTAGACATGGACGAATTATTCTATGCTGGTATGTCACCTTGAATATGTCACTATCAGCATTCATCATGCCATGCAGTGGTTTCTATTTTAGCTTTCACTCTCTCCAGAAATCAGTGAGCTCCATAAAGCAACGCACAAACCAGTACTTAGCAAACAATTGTACAAATAAAGGATAGTCCATAATGTTCACAAATGAATGTTTAACTTCATAAAAACCATCCATGATAAATCTAAGAATATGTTTGTATCAGTCATTATGCTTTTTGTGACTTTCCCTCAAAACATACCAGTAATTTTTGGATTATATACAAATATAAAGTAATTCCACTGAAATATTACATTTAAATGAGATATTATGAACATAGTTTTTTTTTTTTTTTTAAGTTTACTTTATTTCCAGTCTAAACAGGACCATCCTCTAATGAAAATTTTAAGACCACCAGCCAGTCACAACAATGCCCTTGAAATATCCCTGTTGTGTAAAGTCAGTATTTTAATACAAGAAATAAGAAGCCACTTTTTCAAGATTTCCTTTCTGTATTTTAAGCAGCTGTTATTGAGCTCACTGGACTGCAAAATACAGTAAACCTCTTCATTCCACCACCAAGCTATTCATCTGCACTGGAGTGAGAAAAGTGTGTGCTAATTTCTTGATCAGCCTACTGAAATTTTAGACAGGGAAGGTACTGCCAAACCTCCGTTATGAAATAATACACGTTTACACCAATTTGAAGCTACGCAGACAAATTTATTTTCACAAATACTAATGTTCTAATAGGACTCAAAAAGAAAAGTATATCCCCAGGGTGGGGAGGGAATGGACGCAAAGTTTCCAATACCCTCTTTCCCCCGTCCTCTGCATATGTTTAAACAGAACCTGAGCTGCCCTTACTGTCATTTCCGTTCTCGCGTGGAGTCTTATTCTGAGCTGCATAGCACTGAAATTGGCCAGTCATCCACAATAGTGAAATAACAGTAAGAAATATTGTGTGTAAGAATTATGACTTCATAAATTTAGAAAACGGCAAAGTATCACTAGAGAAATCAATGAAAATAGATACCCAGACAGTGTAGAAAAACCAGGATATGAAGAAATGCGACAGAACTAGGGAATCCAAATGAACACAGAGAACCAAAAACGGGTCAGAAGTCGGGCCTGGAAGTAATTTTCTGAATTGCTATAAGGTTGCACACTTGTCATTTGTCAGAAGAACAGCATTCAGTGAAAGAAAGGAAAAGAGTAGAAAAGAAGAAGAGAGACCCATGCAATCAATTTTTTATTAAATAGGTACATTTTTTGAATTTAATAGGGTAAAGACATTTCTAATAACAATTTAAGAGCAAAACAACTTAAATAAATCAATCTTTTCTTTTGAAATTTAAATATAAGTATCTTTCTATATTTTAAAATATATTTTCAATTGTGTGGCTACTTTCTGGGAATTTGGTTATTGAAAAAGTACTTTTAGTTAGTTAAATGAATGGACAAAGCCTATCTAAAGTTTAATGTATTTTTGGAGATTTCCAATATAATTTCCAATGCTGTATAATTTTTTTCCAATCAGTGTTAATGTGATATTCAAATATGTTCTATTTTCTTATGTCTAATCGGATCATTCATTGCACAAGTGCCTTCTCCAGAGTAACTTCTGTAATTCCTTCTGAAACAGAAAATGTGAAGAAATATAAATTGGACTCTATACATTTCCGCCCACATAAAGTTTTTTATTTGTTATTACCATAAAATAATAAAGAAATATAGACATTGTATGCTATTTAGTGAATGCCAGATGGATGGTTTTACTTCTGCTGAGATGTATCAGCATATATGGTAGAACCAACAATACCCGCACTTTCAAAGTCAGCCCTGTGAGTCCCTCATGGCCAAGGGACGTCCTGAATTCATTGAACAGCAAGATCTAACAAGGGGAATGTTTTCAGAACTTCAGAGTCTGCAAGCCTCAGTTAATGGAGGCTTGGTTACAGAGAAACCCGCGGTCTTGTATAAAGTGAACTTGAAACTAAAAACGAGTAAGAAACATGCAGATCCCTCTACTTATTCTTATTCCATATGTCTAGAGTGAGATCCAGGAAACTGACTTGTCAAAGTACTTCCGTTGAGTCTAAGAGAATCATTTAGGGATCATACTGTGAAAAACTGCAGTAACTCTTAATTATCTATCAGTTTTTATTATAATCATTAACATCCTACAACTTTAGCAACCTCTCACTTTCATGGATGTGTTTTCTCTGGATATGAATCTTTTGTCTTTGGTTTTTCTCAGAATTGAATGAGTTACCTGGCACCAAAATACTACTATTTGTTTTATTTTAACAAGTCCAGAGAATTGAGTGGCATATGTGTTTTTTCATCACAGATTTGTTTCTTAAAAAAAAATTCTTATGTAAGAAAAACTATGTGAATGAAAGAAAAAAATACCTTAAAATAATATGTAACAATGAGATGTTTGACACGTCCCTTACTTTCTCAAATATTGTCTTTGAATTATACTCAGGAGCATCATGATAGTAAAGGTAATGTATTATCTTTAATCATCATAAATGTATTTTTGCCCTAACAAGGAGATACCCTATAATGTATTCTTTCTCTATTATAAACTGCATTGTGAAATTCATTGCGCAGTTCTATGTTCTTTCTACGTTATGAAAGAATGTATTATTTAGAGACTTCCTGAATTGAGCTTATCTACCAAACTCATCTATTTCTAAATTTTATTGTCTTACCAAATCTCTAATATATAAATGATATTTATCATCTTTAAATGGCATATCTGTGGAATGCTGCCTTTTCAGCCCAGCAACATGGCATGTGC